>JAKUCV010007754.1:38111-67344 GCA_028386065.3 Turnera subulata | reverse complement strand
TTAAAGTTGTTTCAAGTTTTTCAACTTGTTCCCTTAAAGATATGCATGATGAACACTCCTTAGTTTTTGTTTCAAGTTCTTCAACTTGTTCCTTTAGTGATTTACATGATGAACATTCCTTAATTGGACTTTGCGGTTTATTAGCACTCTTCTTTCTGTAGAAATTATTCTCTTCTTTAAGCTTTACATTTTCATCAGAAAACTTTTCCACATCATTTTCTAAAGTTGTAACTTGTTTCTTTAAACCCTTATTAACTTTAGAAGCAGAGATGTATTCACTATAAAGCTCATTAAATGCATCTTGCAATTCTTCAAGAGTGAAATCTTCACTTGAGTGAGAAGTACTTACCTCTTTCGGTTCTTCCTCTCGTGCCATGAGACATAGGATGACAGTTTCTTCTTCATCATCGGAGTCGCCTCCCCAAGAAATATATGCCCTTTGCTTCTTGTAGGGCTTCTTCTCTTTTCCTTCCTTCACCTTGAGGCATTTAGGCTTGATGTGCCCAACCTCTCCACATCCATAGCACTTGGGTAGACCGGACAGCTTCTTCCCTTTCCTCTCAAATTCCTTCTTCATGAACTTGTGGAATTTTCGGATAACAAGTCCGAGTTCTTGATCGTCATTGCTAGAGTCCGACTCGATGAGCTCTTGCATCTTGGAAGTGGAAGCTTTGAGTGCAAGGTTCTTCTTCCTTGGTTCCTGCAAATAAAGTTTAAGAATAGTGGTTTCATAGGTTAAAAGATTACCTCTAAGACCATCGATGGTGGTGTTCGACATCCCGATATTTTCATAGATTGCGTCGGCCTTGGAACGCCATTCGGGAGTGAGGCATCTAAGGACTTTTCTGAACAAGTCCTTGTCAGAGTAAACCTTCTTGAGAGTATGAAGGTTATTTATGATTTTGGAAAATCGTTCGAACATCTCCTCTATTCTCTCGTTCTCCTTCATTCAAAAGAGTTCGTATTCTGCAGTGAGAGAGTCGATTTTGGCCTCTCAAACTTAATCGGTTCCTTCGTAGGCAATTTCCAGCTTATCCCACATTTCTTTTGCGGTTGTGCAGCAAGAGATTTTCCTGTAGTCATCGGGGTTGACTGCACAATAAAGCATGTTGATTGCCTTGGCATTATTTTCAACCTTTGTAATGTCTGCAGCGTCGTAATCCGCTTCCGTCTTTATCACAGTGGTTTCACCAACTTTCTTGGTTGGAATTTGCTCTCCGTTCTTCATGATTTTCCAAAGAGCAAAGTTGTTAGCTTGGAGAAAGATTCTCATCCTCTCCTTCCAGTAGGTGTAGTTGGTGCCATCAAAGAGTGGTGGGCGAGTGGTGGATTGTCCTTCGAAGATTCCTGCATAATTACTTGAAGAAGCCATGGAAATTTTCGCTCAAACGGTTAAGTTTTTCAGAGAGTTAGGCTCCGCTACCAATTTTTAGAATAAATGCCCTACGCTAGAGGGGGGGTGAATAGCATTTTTCCGATGAAACTAAAAACTTGCAGGAATTAAATGCGGAATTGAAAGAATAAGGATGCACCAAAATTTATATTGGTTCACACACACAACTTGTGTGGCTAATCCAGTCCTCCGAGACACTCTCTCGAATATTTCACTTTCTAAGTTAAGCTTCCGGGTGCTTAACAAACCGTTTACAAACCTAGAGCTCGAGTCACACGAAACTCTACTTGCTTGCTTGAAGATACCTCGCTTGAAGACTTCTCTCACAGAAAGAAAGACACTCTTCATATGAATTTGCTACAAGGGAACAATCCTCCCTTAAGGTGTATGAAAACACTTAAAATCACTCAAAGCAAAACTCTCTCAAAGAGCGGATATGAGTAACAAGTAAAGCTCTATAAAGGCAACTCTCAATTCTCAAGAATATTGGCTCAACAAATTGTGTATGAATGAATAACAATGAATGCTTAAAATGTAGAGAGTTGATGTTCTAAAACAGAGGTGCAATAACTCTATGTATATGCCTCAAAACATGTATGACCGTTGTGGAATCAATCCAAAATACCTTTAGACAAAACAGCATGGGGAGTTGAAAAAGGTGTATGCTCACAACGGCATAACATCGATGTTTAGAAATAGAACATCGATGTTTTAGCCAGTAAATTTGAATTATTTGGACTAACGGTCACAAGAACAACGATGTTTACAAAGTGAACATCGATGTTTTGACAACAAATATGAATTATTGAGTCCAACGGTCACTAAAACATCGATGTTTACCAATGGAACATCGATATTTTGGAACACTGCCAAAACAAATTAAAGATGAGCATCATGAGAACATCGATGTCTGAATTTTGAACATCGATGTTTACCATTTGGGCTTCGATGTTTAGAGACTCTGCCAAAGTTCTGAAGAAAAACAATTGAAGGAACATCGATGTCTTAAAGTTGAACATCGATGTTTTAATGCTGCAAAAGATTTTAATGCAAACGGTCATAAGAACATCGATGTTTAGGAATCCAACATCGATGTTCTGAGCTACTGCCTCTTTTTGAAAAATTGTGTGAAGGCAGGAACATCGATGTTGGAAACTTGAGCATCGATGTTCAACGCTCAAAAATGATTTTTATGATTGAAGCAAAGTTATTTGATGCATGAGTAAAATTGATTTTTGTTTTGAGCCAATGTCTTAGAGGAATTGAGTGTTTAACCTTTGTACAATTTTGACTTCCTAACACTTATTGCTTTTCACTTCAATTCTTGTGCTCTTTGCTCCTTGATTGATTTCTTTTTGCTTCAAGATTGTCATCAATTGAGTCATGGTTGGTTTGTCAATATCAAAACCCTGAAATGAGACAAGGAGGCTTGAGTTCAAACAACTTGCATAAAGAAAATGGATGGCGAATGAAACACCATAAGGCAATGGTTTGACTTGTGAGACAAAGGTGGCACCATGTAGAACAGATTAAATTTGCAAATTTTTATTTTTCATGAAAAAAATACATTTAAAATCAGTACAGGAAATGGATTTATTAATGAAGGTTTGCAGGAACTGAGTGACTACATATAGGAGATCATTACATCAACATAACTGTTAAAAGCTAATGAATGACTGGATTTAACGAACACCTTCCATGATACAACGATTCATCTAAACAATGTAAATTGAAGTGACTAGCTATAACTCAAAACCAATTCTCCAGCTCCAAGCATACAATTTTCCGATCAAGTAAGCATACATAGTTTGTTCATAACAGAAATCAAAGGATAGTAATATTAAGAAAAAGCCAAACCAAATATTCATCAAGATAGGATGAAATTATGTATGCAAGCATAGAAACAACTTATGCTGCTTACTATCTGTTACAAATAATGCCACAGATCACAGTAATAGATTTGAATTAAAAGTGCTTCTTAGAACTTCTCTTCTTCCTATAACTGAAATCAAAGGGTAGTTAAAGTTTTACTTTAGCCAGGTCCCTCCCCTCTTCTCAGGCATCTTGTTCAGCCTTCCAAGAACAAATAGTGTCCATCGCTTTTCTGTCCTTCAACTGCATATGAACCTAAAAGTACTAATAGGTAGCCGCAAAACCATGCAACAGATGGAGAACTAAAGGATGTGGTTGACTGACCAAGTACTGAAATTTTTAAAATTAATAATATTTTATAAGTAGAGATGGTTCTAAACATCATAAATAAGTAAAACCTAAATCTCTTGAAGCTAGCCCTGTAAATCATGCAGAAAGGAGCTATTGTTGTAAATCAGACATTGACCTCGCTAAAGAAAACAAAAGCTTCGAATAAGCTTTGACTCGAAACCAATTCTCCAGCTCCAAGCATACAATTGTCCGGTCAAGTAAGCATACATACCTTGTTCACAGCAGGAACTAGGCATTAATTAGGATCTGGAGATACAAATCAAACACGGAAAAGCATAAGCAGGAAGTTGACCAGTATATGGAGCATCTAGTTAAGTAAATGGGCAAAATTTAAGCAAACACTAATAATTTAACTTCAGAAGGAGACAATAAAACAAACAGAAAGGGGAGGATGATTTATAGGATGACAAAAGCCACAAGCAGGGTTAAAGCTAGTTCTTAATCGCCTCTCCACACTTGAACCCTAGGCCCCGACGATTTTGGAGGAAGTTGAGCTTCAAACCACCAAGCAAGTCCACTCGTAACCACAACTTGTCGTTGTCCAATCGAGTTAGGGATTTCTAATTGAAACCTAGAGAGAAAGGAAAGAAAGGAGGGCGACCGGATTGGGGGAAGCCCGATTGCTGAACAAAATAATTTAAAATGAAAATTAAAGAGAGATAGAGAAAGAAAAACCTACCTTGAACGATTTTGGAGTGAAGAGAAGAACTGTCTTTGTCGAGAACTTGAAACGATTTTGGATGGCGAGAGGGAAGGCAGCAGCAAAAACTAGCGAGAGAAGGAGTTGCAGGGGCGAAGGCGAGACAGAGGGAGGAAGAGGTTAAGAATGGAGGTGGAGGTGGGTAAGAAGAGGGGTGGTTGGGGAAGGAGTGATGGTTGGTGGCAGAGGAGGACGGCGGGTAACGGAGGTGAATCGAGAGAGTGTTGAGTGAAAGAGAAAGAGAGTAGTTTGCTAAGAATTGGGGTTTTGTTTGTCTTTTAAATTGTTGTTTCCAACCCCCGCAAAATAAACCAAAACTGCCGCTATTCTCATTGTTTTGAGCGGGTTGCTGTGACCGCCGCAGATTGTAACAATTTGCGGGAGTTTATCGCGACCTCCACAATAGAAGGGCCGCAATTCCCACTTTTTTTTTGTAGTGTCTGCCATATTTCATGATCATGGTATGCAGCTATAGCCAATAGAATTCAGATGGATTTAACCATGGCAACTGGCAAAAAAGTTTCATCATAGTCAATACCATGAACTTGTTTGAAACCTTTCGCAACCAATCGCCCTTTAAAAGTAATCACATTACCATCCATGTCGGTCTTTTTCTTATAGATCCATTTGCACCCAATGGGTTTTACCCTTCAGGTGGATCAACCAAGGTCCAAACTTTGTTCTCATACATGGATTCCATCTTAGAATTCATGGCTTCTGGCCACTTCTTAGAGTCAGGACCCGTAATTGTCTGCTGATAGGAAGTAGGCTCATCTTCATCCATGAGCATCACGTCTCCGGTATGAGTCAAAAGAAATCCATATCTCTCTGGCTTATATCGAGTCCTATCAGACCTACGTGGCCCATGTGTTACAGATACAGGATTATCACCCACAACATCTTGTGGTTCCTGTTCTTGCTCCATCTCAACCTCTGTAGCTTCTTGTTGTGCTCGAACTTCTTCGAGTTCTATTTTTGTCCCACTGATCTCTCTAGAAATAAATTCTCTTTCTAGAAAAATAGCAGTACGAGCAACAAACACTTTTTGCTCTGTGAGATTAAAGAAATAATATCCTTTAGTTTCTTTAGGATATCCAACAAAAAGGCACTTGTCAGATTTAGGGCTGAGTTTGTCTGATGTTTGTCATCTTACGTAAGCCTCACAACCCCAAATCTTCATAAAAGACAAACTGGGACGTTTCCCAGTCCACTTCTCATATGGTGTCTTTTCAACCGATTTAGATGGAACACGGTTAAGTGTAAAAGCTAAAAGTAGCAGTCAATAGAGCATGTCCCCAAAATGAAGAAGGAAGGTCAGCTTGACTCATCATAGAACGAACCATGTCTAATAGAGTTCTATTTCTCCTTTCCGATACACCATTCCATTGAGGTGTACCTGGTGGAGTAAGTTGTGATACTATACCACATTCCTTTAGATGATCAAGAAATACTCGGTCTAAGTATTCACCTCCTCAGTCAGATCGAAGCATCTTAATACTCTTACCAAGTGATTTTGTACTTCATTCTTGAATTCTTTGAACTTTTCAAAGGATTCTGACTTGTGCTTCATAAGATACACATAGCCATATCTACTATAATCATCAGTAAATGTAATGAAGTATTGAAATCCACCTCTAGCCTGTGTCGACATAGGCCCACATACATCAGAATGTATAAGGCCTAACAAGTTTGAAGCTCTTTCACCTTTACCAGCAAAAGGAGCCTTCATCATTTTCTCCAATAAACATGACTCACATGTCTCATATGATTCAAAATCAAATGAGTCTAAAAGCCCATCCTTATGGAGTTTAGAAATACGAGTCTCGTTTATATGGCCCAAACGACAATGCCAGAGATAGGTCGTATTAGAATCGTTTAATTTAACCTTCTTTGAGTTAATGTTATAGAATGGGGTTTCTCGGTTTAGAACGTACAAACCATTGCTTAAATATGCACCACCATAATAAATATCATTCAAATAAATAGAACAACAGTTGTTTTTTATTACAAATGAAAAACCCTTCTTGTCCAGACAAGAAACAGAAATCAAATTCCTGCTTATAGTAGGTACATAATAACAATCATCAAGTTCTAAAACCAAACCACTCGGTAAAGATAGATAATAAGTCCCTACGACTAATGCAACAACTCTTGCTCCATTTCAAACGCGCAGGTCCACTTCACCCTTTGCTAATCTTCTACTCTTTCTCAGATCCTGCACATTTACACAAATGTGAGTTTCACATCCAGTATCTAATACCCATGATGTAAAGATAGAAATATTAGCTTCTATAATAAGAATACCTGAGGTGGAAGTCTTACTTCCCTTCTGTTTCTTCACCTCCTCAAGGTAAATAGGACAGTTACGCTTCCAATGGCCAGGTTTCTTGCAATGGAAACATTGTCCTTCCTATGCAACAGCACCTTTGGGTTTCAGCACATGTGAAGAAGAAGATGCACACGAACCAAACTTTTTAGCACATTTCTTCTTCTTGTTAAACTTGGCTTTTCCCTTTCCTTTGCCATTTCCAACCATCAAAATGTTGTTGGCTTTATTTGCCTTCATCTGTTGCTCAACTATTCCCAACATGTTAAGCAACTCAGACAAAGATTTGTCAAGATGATTCATGTTGAAATTCATGACAAATTGGCTATAACTATCCGGCAACGATTGCAGGACAAGATCAATGGCCAACTCTCTTTGCAAAGGAAAACTCAGGCCTTCAAGGCTCTCAATGTATCCAATCATTTTGAGCACAAAAGGTCTGACAGGTGATGACTCAGCCATCTTGCATTGGAATAATTCCTTTGAGGTCTCATACCTCTCATGCCTTGCTTGCTCTTCGAAGAGCATTTTCAGGTGTTCGATCATATCGAAAGCACCCAAGTTCTAATGTTGCTTCTGAAGCTCAGAGTCCATGGTGATCAGCATAAGGCAAGCAACATCCAATGCTTCATCAACATGCTTCTTGTAAGCATCTCTTTCCACCCTAGGAGCATTAGGTGTCGGTTCATTAGGAACAGGCCCTTCAAGGACATACAATTTCTTTTCTTGCTTGAGGACTATCCTCAAATTGCGATGCCACTTAAGGAAATTATTCTCATTCAGTTTTTCCTTCTCAAGGACTGATCACGGTGACATAGTATTTGTGTTTTGTGCCATGATAACTCTACAATGATCAATTCACACAAAATCAAAGTCATGTATAAAATCATTTAACAAGGAATTTTATTAAATGATACTCCCACTATATAAATCAAGATAATAATAAGTGGGGCAAGATCCATATTTCACTATAAGGTAAGTTAGCTTTGGTTAATTACTTATACCATAGTTATTTAGGTAGACAACTCTTTGTCAATTACATCTCATGTAACTCCTGGATAGTTGAGTGAACAACTCTTGTTCTTGTCTATCTCATAGACTTTTCTCAACTCTTTGCCTCTAAGCCCCCAATCCTATTGAGATACTTAGTTAAGTTCAACCCATGACAAGAAATTTGGATATTACAATTATCCCATCGCTTCTTGCTAGGATAAATATTGGCACTTTGCTTTGGGAAACCTACCAAGTGTTGATCTAAGCATAGATAAGTGCTTATCAATGGAAGGCAACACATGAGGAACTTAATATTTACATCAACAAATTATATCCATACATAACATGCATGTAATTAACAAATTATATATCGCATATGCAATAACTATGCATCACATATAACCAATACCAAGCTATGTGACATGGTTATAAAAGGATAAACATGTTAACAAGCAATCAACATGTAAGTCAAATTATTTATAAAACCGCAGGCAGATTCTAAGGATGTAACCGAAATCACTTACAAAATTGCGGACAGTAGGATTTTGTTACCCAAATCACTTACAAAACTGCAGAGAGTAGGATTTTGTTACCCAAATCACTTACGAAACTGCAGACAGTAGGATTTTGTAACCCAAATCACTTATGAAATTGTGGGCAGAATAATGCTGTAAGTGAGAGCGCCTACAAATCGATAACTCCAACAATTCCAAACAACCAAAACAGAACCAACTTCAACATATCACATATATCAAAATCATAATAATCTAGTTTAAGCATACTATCAACATAAGCATATTAAACTATGACCAAGTTTTGTCATATACACAATCATGATCAAGCCACATCACATATAGCATATCATACATATAAACAACTAATTCGGTTTAGTTTTTCACAAGAGGCTCCGCTACCACTGGAAGTAACCGGGCATACAAACAAATAGACAAAATGCGCAGCGGATAAACCTAGAACTAATGGAGGATCCATGTGAAACGGGGTAAACCGAATAACAAGAATTTCGTACCTGGGATTTGCTGAATCCTTTCACTCTAGAGTAGAGCCAAACCAGCAAGAACCGGACCAAAATCCGATTCCTCTACAGTATCCACACAAACCGTTGATGACTGCTAGCAACCGTAACACGATCACTAACCCGAGCACTCCCGAACTGCAGTGCTAGCTGTAGAAATTCCGAGAGCTAAAGAGCCTAGAGTGTTTGATGTGTTTCTTGTCTAACTAATGTGTATGAGCTTGGTCTGAAAAATCTGATCAACCTCTCACTTATGTCAAATACACATTAGGCATAGTTTAATTAGACAATGGCCAACGTCATCATGCATTTTCTTTCATGATTATATCTCCATTATGATAAAGTCTCCACTATGGCATTAAACATATATATCATCATATATAGGATTACACATCATATGGCATTAATTCTAGTTCAATAATTCTGGTAATTAGTGAACCAAATCAACCCAAACAACCCGGTCGAACCATGGTCTAACCACTAGCTCAATATCCTGGACCATGGTCTAACCACTAGCTCGAATCAACAGTTCTAAGTGTGTGACCCTGTAGGCACTTGTGACGTTTGGCAATAATTATAAACTCTCATTTACAATTATAAACAATGAGCGGTGTCTAGCAACACATCATTGCTACCCAAACGACAAGATCAGTACTGATTCATTATGCCTAGGAAAAATGTCATTAACATTTCATCCCATAACATCAAGATCAAACACGGGACATGGAATATGTCATTCTCATTTATGTTTAATCTAAGATTTCTTGATCCCCGAGTTAACTGCGTAAAACAGATACAAATGATATCCCCATATTTACAGTTCAACTCTATCAAGGGGCCCAACTGATAATATACCCGTTATATGGGTTGGACGAATTCCATCTTGATCATACAAAACCCACTACACATTATATCATATACCCAATGATTACTCTTAGGTTTACCCAATTACGAATGACCAAGAGTAATATCAAAGTGTATGACTCACGTGTTGGGAACCTTGATGATCTCAGGTCTAAGGATAGTACATATAAAAATCACTAATGAAAACATGAGTCCATGCAGTATTCTTATGTCGGGTTAGTCCAGTCCACAAGTTCTCTAACTTGTACCCATATGTAAAATTCATATCTCATATAATTATCAACATACGCTAGTCTTAATTTATTATTACAACCCATCTATAATAATAATCGACTAGGGACATTTCAAGAATATAAGATATTCTTAGGTTATAAATATGTACAAGCATTTATCATAGATAAACATATTTATTGGAATAAAACCTTAATCAAAATACATGACAATATTATTATCCAATGATTGGCTTTTGGGCATTACACTAACAACCCAACCACCATCTCAGGACCCATTCACCACTCCTTTCTGGCCTACCAAACGTCCACGAACCCGCTCTGCCACCTCTAGAACCAAACCTTCCTCGTCTTCCAATCCGACAAGGTTGGAATACCCCCTGCAAACCCGAAGGTACGATCAAAATCCTCCTGTGATCGCCCCCCAAAAACCCAAAACCCACAACCAAGAAACGAAGAAGAGGAGGAAGAAGAGCAAGCCGTTCCGGACCACTTTCACTTTCGCCCTGCCAACGCTGAACACAGACGGGCTTGGACCACAGCACAGCATCAGATAGTGCTTGTGAGTAGATGGATAGCTATGGCGGCACTGCAGCAACTAGGAGACCAAGACGCCGTCCGACGACACCTTCAGGCAGTTGGGGGGGTTCAATTTGTTACTCTCGGAGAGGCCACATACGAGGACCTCACCCGCAAATTCTACAGTTCCTACCGTTATGAGCAAGGTGTCACACACTTTAGGTTGGGGAACACGAACAGGGTCCTCACGGTTGTCTATTGCAACTCCATTTTTGGATTCCCCAATACCGGCCACTCAGCGAGGCCTACCAAATACAACGCTGAAGCCTTCTGGAACGAAATCTCCAACTCTCCAGGCTACAATTCTTCAGCCAGTAGTGCAACATCGTTTCACAGCCGCAACCTCCGAATCATCCAGCACTTCATATCCCACAACATCTACGATAAGAATAGAAGCCGCCTAACCGTCCAAACAGAGGAGTTGTTCATCCTCTAGTGCATGGTATGCCAGCAACCCATAAACACAGGCTCCTTCATCCTTCGGCGATTCCAACTGCAATGACTTGCGCAGTATCTCCCTAGAGTAGGCATCATCACCGTGTTGGCCCGACACTATGGGCTATTCCTGGGCCAGTTCCAATAGGTGGAAGGCACCACCTGGATTGACAATAACATCCTTGGGAGGCTGAATTTGCCGCCCCCACAGCCTGAGGAACAAGCTTATGTCGCCGGAGCAGTAGACAACCAGAACGTCAAACCACAGCACCAGCCGCAGGATCAGCCTGTAGTTCCACCACAGCCACAGGCCCGGGGACAGGCACAGCATGTGACCAAAGACCAGGTCAACGACATTTTCGAGTAGATGCAAGATTGGTTCGGTTAGCAATTTATTCCTATCCTACAGAACCAACAGTGCCTGCAAGAGGCCCTTGCTTCTCAGGAAGGCAGACAACAGCACATTCAAGAAAGCATTACCGCTCAGGAGATGCGGTTGACAACATCTATGGGCGATATGCGCACTAGCCTCACTCGGGGGATTACTGAATTGAGGAAAAATGCAGAAACACAGACTTGTTCCATGAGAGAATTCCACAGCTAGTACACGGGCGAGCACGTACAGCTGCAAGAAACCCTCACAAACCTCCTCAACATGGCGAGGGCACTCACAAGGTCACCACAGGCTGCAGAGCCACCATCAGTGCGCAAATGGCCTCAAAACTAACTCCTCCCATCTCTCCACCACCGTAAAGTCTAGTTTAGGATAACTAACCCCACACCACATAGCTTCACTTTCAGTTTGTGGTATTTTTGTGTTTATACATCTTAGACTAGCACTTTTACCTTTTGATTTTTGGTTATGTTGTTTATTTTGTGTATTTTTGTTTTGGCATTGCACCCCTCTTTTTTTTTTTAGTTTTGGCAGTGAGGATACTGTAAGTTTTCATTTTGGGGTATTTTAGGGTGCAATTTTGCCATTTTATGACTCTATGTGTTTTACGATTCCAATTTTCATTTATTTTCATTATGTTTCTCCCAGTATGATCCTGTCCTTATATTTATGCACCTTTTTTTCATTTAATTCTGCTCAGATTCTAATCTCCAGACTTGTCTTATTTTCTCAAAACAAGCAGAGCAGGAATAATCAAGCAACCGCATTCCATGAATTCTGTCTAATGAGAAGGATCATGTTAAAGAATCTTCTAAACGAAACAGGCTCAGTCTGTCTACCTTAGAACAAGCCCGTACCTCTGTCAAGGTGAAATTTTAAGCAGAATCTACAAGCAAGGAAGGGATCTAGGCCATTTTTGGCACACCCACAGACCACACAAATCAACACCTCACTCATCAAACCCTTACAACCCCATTTGAGCCGATTGTGATGGCCCCAAGTCATTCATTTACCCTGCACATCCCACATTAATCATTTGCAGCCAGAGCAGGGGCCATCAGTGTCTAAAGGCACAAAATTCTTTTAAACAGCCTCACCTTGTCGATGAGCCTGTGAGCTAGATTTGATCAAGTTCAGAAAATGAGATTGCCCATACTCAGCTTGTACAAAATTTAGAATGCCACCAGATGCATGTACTCCCCTATCCCTCACAAAAGAAAAAAGGAAAGATGAAAATAGGAAGAAGAAAAAAAGTAAAGAAAAACAAAATTAAGAAAAGGGAGGAAGGATAGAGGCAACATCTGGAGAATCGTACTCCATCCTAGAACACAAATCCAATCCAATTGCTGGAGTAGTTGGGTATATCAAGAAGTGGCTGAAGCATTAGGGTACAGCTGCTGAACAGCATGAAACCTCAGAAAATATGAAGTCAATAGTCTCTATACAGTCTCAGGCTGTTCAAAAATAGAAGTAAGAGAAATCGTGTTCACAGGCTATTAACCTTCGCGCAAATCCATTCACCCTCCTTCGACAACCCTCACCCAGCCTCAATGCAACACTGATAAAGTCCTAGTGATCCTAGCTTGAAGACTTATGCACATTAGTGGAGACAAGAGGCAATGGGTCTGCATATGAGGTAATATTTTTCACTTTCCAACCCTTAGCAGAATCTCTCAGATGACGGAAGGAATGGAGGCCAGTTGCAAAATTATTCCTGCGATTTTTATGACAAAAACTACTGACAAGTAATTTGCTCAGAATCGATGCAGTTTTGAAGGAAAATAAGAGGATGCTTGAATTGAGACATCACAAGGAAGAAACCTAGTGAAAATTTGATGCATTGGAATTGCCCACACTTCCTTTTAAAATCATGCCTGCTTTTCTCTTCTTTTTGCTTGAGGACAAGCAAAATTCTCAGTTTGGGGTATTCTGATGCACGTAAAAGATGCATAGTTTTAGGCATGATTTTGGACATAATTTCTCCTTATTTCAATATGATCACATGTCTTACTATGCACAATTTTATCATAATCCTCTCAATTCCATCTCTTACTGTGTGATTAGTGATTCCAAGTGCGTTTCATGAATCTTGGAGGACTTTACTAAGGAAATCACAGAAACAGATCCTGCCACAGCCTGAGCCTGTTTCAGGATCTGTTTAGGCCTGTCATTCACTACAGATTCAGTCGAGGGCCACAAATCCTTCTCCAATCACCAATTGACCACTGGATCTCACCATCCCAGCCTCGACTCACATGGTCTCAATAACACTTTGCCAACTACATGGAGAGCTAGAGTCGATTTCGAGGATAAATCAAGAAAAGTTGCAAATAGCCTCAGATACAGGCTCAGCCTGTACATTCTGCAGAAACCAGAAAAGTGCAGAAAGAATATAAAATTCGTGCCACTTACAATAGAGCAGAACTGGCACCTGCAACCATATCCTGAGCACATCAGAGAAATTCCTGAAGATAAGGCAGCAACAATTATATTTCTTGGAGAAAAGTCCACTTAAAGAATCAATATCCTCTCCAAAATTCTTATGCACACTTGCATCAGCCGAATTTCAAGCTATCAACACGCCCCCTATGGCGCTACATCCTGACAAGCACATGGGCAACCAACTTGCTTAACCTCCATACCTCCAAGCAAGTGGGGAGAGAAAAGGGCCTGAGTCGCGCCTATAAAAGGAAGAAGGAAGAAGAAGAGAAGCATCGATTGAGTAGGGATTCAAAACCTGTAGAAACACTTGGACGAGGGCAGAACCCAGAACCACCAAGGGTTCAAGGAGACACGATTCTACTCCCTTTTCTGGGTAGAAATTGTGTCGCCTCTAGCTTCCAATTCGTTCTAAACATCATGTCAACCCTTATCCACATTGTTTTTGTAATTCAGATTTTGAACTAAACAAACCCTCTTAGGTTGAAGGGGTGTAACAAGTCCTCTGTTCGATTGCAATAAATTGCTCGTTTTATGTTATTAATCCGTTTTCTTGACTTGCATGTTGTAAACTTACCCCATGCTTGAGTCTTGATCAAACCCATGCATAATTTCATGTAGCTAGGTGAAGGACCGAGAGGTGAAATCATAGCTGTTGGACCTTCAACAACCAACCCTTAGTTCTTAGCTTTTAGCAAAGCCGAGAGCTAATTGAGGAATTAGCCTCAACACTGCCCGTAATCCCCTAGATTTGACCGGTGCAAAAGCACTAAGGATGAGTGAGAATCATGGGAGGCACCTGTGAGTGAAAGCAAGTGGGTGCAGTATAGGTTAAGAGCCCCTGCAAGGACCAACCTTTATAACTAGCTTATGCTATCGACAGGCCCAGCCTGTTGCAGCACAGTCTAGGAAATAATATCACTTTTAATCTGATTCTTGATTGACTTCTTAGAAGCCTATCTCAGCTACGGGTGACTTGGTGAAGGACCAAGAGGTGAAGCCAAGGTTGCTAGACCGATAGTAGTCAACCTTCACTCAGCCATTAGCGAGAAGATAGGGAGAGACTGTGAGAAAACATGCCCCAACACTGAACTTCACCCTTTATTAAATGTCTACACCTAGTGACAAGGGGTAGATGGAAACTTAGGGAGCCATCAATAAGATCGAGAGCCGTTGGTAGTACACTAGGTTGTGAGCCCCTTCAAGACATCTTACTAAACACAGGCCGTCAAATAAGTTGAGCCTTTTACAGCACTGTTGAGCAATTTAAAGCATGAAAACGAGATGTGAACCCTGGATGCCTAAGACCTTCCTCAATCTGATCTTTTCTAACTTCAAACACACTGCTACTTTTTAACTGCTTATTTTACTTTTAATCAGTACTCACCCCCACATTCACTTCTACTCACTTATTTAATTATTTTTAGCCTAATCTATCTAATTAAAAGGTAACAGATTCGACACAGTCCCTATGGATACGACCATGATAAGTACTACAACTACCATGTGCGCTTGCAGGAACCATTTGTGACACACATCAATCCCCTTGAATGTGAATTAGAGGTCCTATTTATAGAGTTTTGGGGAGTACAGGGGTCGTGAACCTTTTAATGGTCAAGATTTTGGCCGAAAATCTGGGCCAAAACCGTGTAGGATCGAATTAGAAACAAAATCGGGCAAAAAATCAGTTTCTGGGAACCCATGACCGCCAGGCCCGGCGGTCATCACTCCACGACCGCCAGGAGATTGGGGACATCCCGAGATGACCGCCCAGCTCTTCCAGTTTCACGCGTTCTTTCCTTTTTTCTGTCCCCAATCCCCTTAATTCCGCCCTGATCTGATCTAACTGTGTAATCAACCCAGACAATCCTCTTTTCTTGATTAGTACTCCCCCTAATCATCTCCTAATTGATTGATTCACATTAACATCCCTATTTTATGCAAAATCAAGTCAAAAACACATTTACCATTTAAGGATAATTCAGCTCTGATTTTTTCACGAAAATCAGAGCTAAAATTAGCCTGCAAGTAATGTGTTTATGGGCCAATCAACTCTGGAAAAATCATATCTCATTAATTTGGGCTTCCAAATTCACTCCTAACCCAAAAATAAATCATCTCATTATAATTGAGATGAGAATAAATAAGAAAGCCCAAGCAATGAAATAAAATATATTTCAATGTATTAGACCTTAACATATTTTTGTCCTAAGATTAAATCATCTCATCAATCCTAGAGTTCAAACACATAAAGGTTAAATTTACTAAAATATATCTATTCTACTAAATTAAATTCTTATCATGCCCTAACCCAAGACCAAATCATCTCATTAAACCTAAGGTTCAAGCATGTTTAAAATCCAAATTAGAATAATATTTGTGGGTCAAATTTGGGTGTTCACAGAGACCTTCTCCGCATTCATTACTAGGTGGTGCAATAAGGCATCGCTCATGGTGAAGCGCCCGTCCGACAAGGATCAAGTCGAAATGGTGATAAAAAACTTGCAACCGGCATACTATGAACGCATGGTAGGGAATTACTATGCCGATTTCAAAGCCCTTGTCAAAGAGGGAGTTCAACTAGAGGATGCAATCACATCTGGAAAAATCAAAATTGTTGAAGACAAGAAACCGGCTGGTGTAAACAACATCATCTCTCGCCCTTCTCGCAAAACAAGCTTGATAGGGAATTCACTCATTTGCCCATGTCATTGGAGAAACAATTTTGAGAATGCAGGGGTCTTTTGAAGTCACTAGAACCAAAGATACTTCCCAGACCTCCCCCTCCTCATGTGGACCAAAGACAATATTGTGAGTACCATCAATATCCGGGATATACCACAAGCATATGTGCTAAGTTGAAGAATGACATCGAAGACTTGATCAATAATGGGTTGTTAATGGTGCCTGCTAAGCGTGCAAATTGACGAGGAAACCATGAGTGGTCACCAAGTTGTTTTCATTTAGAGTCCGAAACACTTTATCTTTAAGCATTTGAAATAAATGTATTTTTGATCTTTTCAAAAAGAATAAAATCTACATTCCCTCATTTATGTGTGCATATGATTTGGCAAACTTCATGAAAGTCCATTGGCCCAACCCGGGAACCTTTCCAACGAACTACGGAGACCTGATCCCGTGAATATAATCCTCACCTAGCCCATTCTGAATACTGGTCCAAATCATCCGATCAACCCAACCCGTCCAACACACTCATACTGAATGATAGTCTCATAGAATTGTTCCCAAAAGTAGATCCGGCTTCTAATGAGTACATCACACTCACCAATTCCAAGGCCACCTTCCTCGAAAGAAAAAAAAGGTAAAAAAAAAACAAGAAAAAAGAAAGAAAAGTTTGAGAAAGAAGAAAAAAAAAGATGGAAAATTCAAAGAAGAAGAAGAAACGAGGAAGTGATCTCCAAATACCAACTCATTTAGCCGGACTTAATTGACGAGACTAACATCCGACCATCTCAAGCCTCATAAAAGGACGAGTATTCATCCAACATTTCAAACCAAACCTTTAGCCTCCTACAAAACACCATTCTACCAAACATGTATCACCTTTAGCCAAGCACCACCAAGCACCACCAAGCACCATCCAAACTAAACACCCAACAAGCCATATTCACGGGTACGTAGGCAACTCGACAACGGGCCCAGTCTAATTGGTTCTTAAGTTGGTTCAGTGGACAAGATTGGGGTTTACACTTGCATCTTAAGTTAAATATGCCACGTGGGTATTCAAATGCCAAATTTATTCGGATTCTTTAAAGTATCACTATCCCTCTCATAGGACACATAACTTGGTCATCAAATGGCTTTATAGTTGCGATCGACAATTGCTTTGCTCCTTCCGCTATCCAACAATGGTGATGGATGATCACGACTCTACTGGTCTTTAGTTGAATCCAAATATGATCCTACGGTCATGACGTGTTCATGAAGCTCTCAAGATTTGGTACTGGCTCCTACCGCTTTTGTCCATCCACGAGATTGCTCCAAAGGTAACTTGCTTCAAATGGTCACCTCGACTACTTCTCTTGCTGAACTGGCTCCCATTTTCTTCTAACAATGCTCCAAGCGCACCATGCTCAAACGGCCCTGGCCTCCTCAAGCCCGTCATGTCACATCTCTCCGATGGCTCATGGTTGCTACTCCCTAAAAAAAAAAACAAAAAAAGATGAGCCTGCAAGATTGAAAACCTGAAAAGGCGATCTAGGCAAAAGTTAAGGCACAAAAAGAAGAACAAGAAAGATAGCCTGCTAGGTTGAAAACCCGAAAAGGCAGTCTAGGCAAAAGTTAAGGCGACGAGGGAGTGGTAGCCAATTGCCATCAAGGAATTCCTGATCATTCGGTCACAAGTTGTCAAGTCTCCATCCACCTTGGAGTTACGCCCACCCATGGGATCCTTTTCGGAATGGAAATTGAAATAATATTGCATTCATGGCTATCAAAGATTCCTTGTGTCAAGCTTGAGAATATTTTTCAAATAAAGACAACGTTTTGATGGAAAAAAAAAACTCGCCCTTTCTCTTAGAAAATACGCTTTGGTTCAATCGTTTTGCAAAATCTCATGTCATTCATGCATCATTCTAGGGGCATCCCCATTTGCATCCATATGCATCATAAGGAAGATAAATTCATCCTAAAAAAGTAGGGGCACTCCCCTTTTGCATTCACATGCCATTATTCTAGACTATTCCATATGCATCCGCATGCATCATAAAGAAACTAGGGGCACTTGCATTGCCACCAATCATTCATAAAAAAAATAAGGTCATCCCTATGCATCAACACAAAGCGTGCATCACTTTAGAAACATTTCCATGCACTCAAAAAAAAAAAAGGTCATCCCTATGCATCAACACAAAGCGTGCATCACTGTAGAAGCATTTCCATGCACTCACCTAGAGATAGGACATGGATTTCTTAAGCAAGGTAGACTCTTTTATCTCACTGATTGAACAACATTTGCTCGTCAAAACTAAAATCCCTAAAACCCGGGATCCTTAATTTTTCCAAGACTTGCTTCTTAAACCTAAACCACAGGTAATTGCTTTTCGAACCTAAACCACAGGTAATTGTCTCCTTAACCTAAACCATAGGTTGGCAAAAATTAGAGCTTCGAATCCTAAACCGTAGGATAATAACTTAAACCAATAAGTTGAAAATCAAAAATCCTAAACCATAGGATAACAACTTAAACCAATAAGTTGAAAACCAAAAATCCTAAACCATAGGATAACAAATTAAACCAATAAAGTTGTAATCCTAAAACCAATAGGATAACAACTAAAACCATTAGTTGTAAAGCTAAAACCAATGCCTAGGATTAAAACCACTAATCCAAACTCAAAATCCTAAACCATGGGATAACAACTAAAACCACTAGTTGTAAGGCAAAACCAATGCCTAGGATTAAAACGTCCAATCCAAACTCAAAATCCTAAACCATTGGATAACAACTAAAACCACTAGTTG
Source organism: Turnera subulata (assembly GCA_028386065.3). Classification (NCBI taxonomy): domain Eukaryota; kingdom Viridiplantae; phylum Streptophyta; class Magnoliopsida; order Malpighiales; family Passifloraceae; genus Turnera; species Turnera subulata. Next base: position 48,251 of record JAKUCV010007754.1, on the reverse strand, counting down.
TAAGGCTAAAACCAACGCCTAGGATTAAAACCGCTAATCCAAATCCTAAAACCAATAGGATAACAACCAAAACCATTAGGCTAAAACCAACACCAAGGATTTGAACCGGTAGTCCAAAATTGGAACCATTAATCGAGGCTAGAACTAACGCCTACGATTCAAAAAAAAAACCGAACCAAACGGATAATCTCGAACCAATAATTGCTAGGCTAAAACCGATAGCCTAGGAAGAAGAAACAAATCATCACAAACTTGGCTCCGTGCCACTCAAAGTAAGGACTTGTGTCCTTAGGATTGATTAAACAATCATCCATCTCCAATGGAGAAAACCTCAAGCAAACATTGTTCGGCATCACGGTATTGGATCAAGAGCTCATCAGTGATTATTCTTCTTTCAATTTGAGTGTTCTTTTACGTTGATTCGTGCCTAAATTCCTAGACCCTCACCAACGAGGGGCATCTGTGAACACTCAAATTTTGCCATCTATTTATTTTATTGGAATCATTATTGTATTTTAGAGCCCAAAGTTAATTCTCTTATTTTTTTTACTTTAATTTGGCTTAGAAATCCAATAAATAAACTAGTGGACTATCCATATAATTAGGCCCAGGCTTAGCACGAATTTTCTAACTTATTTCCCACTGATTTTCGTTTGATTAGAGGCCCCATTTAAGTTGGTTTATTATTTTGCCTATTTTATGAAGAAAAGAGGAATAATTGAGATCCTTGGAATGTAGGTTAAGTAGTTGAGTTAATATGGAAGTAATGTGGACTTTTCCTCAAGAAAAGGGAGTTTTTCTGGTATGAGAACCTTTACTTTGCGTGCAAGAATTGGATTGGAGCCAAAATAAGGAAAACCGGGTCAAACTAGGAATTGCATGAGCAGTAACCTGAGGACCTGGCGGTCAAGAAGATATGTCCGCTAGGACCTGGCGGTCAAAGGTCCCATAGGCGGCAACTTTTCTTATTTTTCCTTTTTTTTATCCTTGCTCTCAGCCATTAGATTTAGGGGTTCAATCTTGACCGAAGGATCAAAACCACGACCCTTGAGGTCCTGAACACTATAAATACAACCCTCTAAACACACTTTGGGGGTTGGTAATTCTCTCTATAAAGCATTTTAGCTTGGGAAAACTCTACTATTTACTCTTTCAATTATATTCTTCAATTTCTATTGCTTTTCTCTCTCGGATCTCACGTGGGCTCTAGTTGTGTTTTCTTATTAGTATTTTCATAGAATAAATAAAATTCAAGGGCTTTGGAGCAATCAATCGCAATCTCAGAGTCAAGAACGTGAAGAACTCACATATAAGCTCCTGCAGTGCGCAGCTTCGGTAATTAAATCATATCTCGAGCTCTAGACCTCGGATTGATACGATCTTGGACTCTCTGGAAAGCTAAGAGGAACATCTACAACTTTTCTGTTGAGCATAGAGGCTGAATCGAGTGATTGGTTCGCTTAAAATCGTCTGCAAGTTGACATATATTTTCTGTCCGAAAATCAAGGTAAGTGTTCTAAACTCTTTTCGATTCTAAATCACCTTGTTTGCTGCTGATTCGATGCTATGATGATACTGACATGTTTGCTTGAGTGTTTGCTTTCAACCCAAGAATTACGTGGGCTTTGAACCCGGTCGCCAGGGTACGTAGGATGTCTCTAGTGGTGGAGACGCAAGCCAAATTATGTTTTCAACCTTTTCTTTTCTCTTTTGTTCTCTTAATTTTTTGTTTATGCATGCTGATTTGGTTGATCATATGTTGCTGAAAATCTGGTTTACACACATGCACGAGACACAATAATCGCATAAATTGAATACAATTTCTCCGAAGTATGGATGGGGTGCCTCATACCTTCCAATCCATGACAAACCCACAAGTCCGGCATCTTTGGTTAGCAAATCGGATTTTTTGTGGGCACAAGGAGTTATCTTTTGGTTTTTCCTGTGTTTTTCCACGTGAATAAAACTTGGGTGGCGACTCCATCGATCATAGGTGAGAAGGCCGAAGGGACATTCGGTAAGGGTTCTCACAAGGGAGTTGTTACAACATATAAGATTTTAGGGCGTTACTTCACACAAATAAGATATATGCAATTATCATGAAGATAAGATTGCTTCTACTTTTGACAAAGCCAGGTTCGAACAAAGCACGCTAAAGAACAAGAATAAATGGCATGATCATCAGTTATTTCAAGAGAAAGTAGAAGATTAAGTTAAATAGAAATTAAAATTATTTTACTCCTTTCAATTACCTCTTTTGTATGACATCCTTTTATGCTTACCTTGACTTCTTTGGCTCTTGCCATGATACAATAAAATCTCGTCCTATCAAAAAAAAAATGTTTGGAAAATTATAATTTGAAAGCCATTATATATTTTGAATATTTGTTATTGAATTATTGTTACGCTATAAATCGTCTTCTATTTCTTCATTATCGTTGATATTTATATTTTTTACTCTAACTTTTGTATATATAATCAAATTTAATAAGGTTTTAGACTTGTAATAAAACACATTCGTGAGTAGGAATCTATTGATTTTCAATCGGTTTATTAAACAACTACGTTTGGTCTTTCCATTTGATGCGATGGCTCTTCTTTGAGTGACTTCTTAAAAACCCCACCAACCTTTAGACAAAATATTCATGAATTTTATAAGCATGGAGTTTCATTTCTATACAAAAAATTTGGAGGGAGTTCTAACAACATATAAAATTTTAGGGCATTACTTCGCACAAATAAGATATATGCAATTATCATGAAGATAAGATTGCTTCTATTTTTGACAAAGCCAGGTTCGAACATAGCACGCTAGAGAACAAGAATAAATGGCATGATCATCAGTTATTTCAAAAGAAAGTAGAAGATTAAGTTAAACAGAAATTAAAATTATTTTACTCCTTCCGATTACCTCTTTTGTATGCCAATGAAAAAAATAAGAGAATAGACGTGATTATTATTGAAGTCTCTTGTTACAAAACAGTGTATAGCCATCTTTAGGGGCTGCAACAACACTGCAAATTCTTTGATACTTCATCATTGATAATACATTTTCCGCCTAGCTTGAAGTTTTTTGCCAAACAAATTGCTTTGCACTGTGCATCACCAAATGATTGTGTACATTGCTGGTAACAATTAGGATCAACAGCATGTTATGCCTGTAGTGCTGCATATGATACAACAATTAATAATTAGTTTCGAATATATTACGTGATTCTGCTGCTAACATTAAAATTTCCAATCGTTGGCCATTACCTGAGACAAATGCACAGAAGACAAAAGCAACAGTGAAGAGTGACACTAGGAAAAACGATTTGCCTTCCATTCTCTTGGAATTTACTTATGCTAAACTAGTTAACACTTGACTGCTTGATTCGTTGGACTCTTTCAAGCTCTTTATATATAGATAAGAGCATCCTCAAACATTTTAAGGATCTAATAAAAATCAAATCTCACCAGATTCTTTGATACGATATATTCACAACAAAGTAAAAAATCCAAAACTACTCCATTTGTTTCATATTTCTTTCCCACATATTTCACAATATGGAGAAAGAGAATTACTACCTTAGTGGCTAGTTAAATTCATGTCCCCATATCTGAAATAATATTTTTACCACATCTAGGCCATAAGAAATTCAAAAGTCAAATATTATTTCCTTTCAATCACATCCCCAATGTGTGATTCTTTTTTGTTAAACATCTAATAAGTTGGAACTGAAACATTATTTTCTATTCAATCATCGTATTCAAAATTAATAAAAAAACAAGAAAGCAAAATTTTTCAATATTAAAAAATTAAAAATTAAAATATTTCTTTCTAAAATAAGATAAAATCCATCAAGGAAATGCAAATAGGAAAATATTTCGTATTGGCTGATTGAAATACAGGATTTTTTAGATAATAGATCAAGTTTTTCTACGAAAATAGAATGTGACTAAAATTTATTCATCCGTATGATTTTATTTTAAAACAATAATACAAAAAAACAAGAAAAGTTAAATTTTTTTTTTTCTGAATAGAATTCATATTTATCATGAACTAAATACAAAAAAGAGTATGCTAAAATATTAAAGGCATTGTTCATGATTGATAAAATTATTAGTAAATTATTTTATATTTTAAATATATGGAATTTTAACATTACTACAAAGTTGATCTATTTCATTTTGGAGATCTTCAATAGCTAGGTTATTAATTTTTTTTACAATAACAACAACAATAGAAGAAGAAAAAATTGATATGTTGATAGATTCTTTAAATTAAAAAAATAATAATTTTTTTTTCATAAGTCATACATCTCTAACAATGTTTCCATTTATGTTTGGGAAATTATAATTTGAAAGCCATCATGTATTTTGAATATTTGTTATTGAATTATTGTTACGCTATAAATCGTCTTGTATTTCTTCATTATCGTTGATATTTATATTTTTTACTCTAACTTTTATATATATATAATCAAATTTAATAAGGTTTTAGACTTGTAATAAAACACATTGGTGAGTAGGAATCTATTGATTTTCAATCGGTTTATTAAACAATTACGTTTGGCCTTTCCATTTGATGCGATGGCTCTTCTTTGAGTGACTCCTTATAATCCCGTCCAACCATTTGACAAAATATTCATGAATTTTATAAGCATAGAGTTTCATTTCTAAACAAAAAAATTTGGAGGTTGTTACAACATATAAGATTTTAGGGTATTACTTCGCACAAAATAAGATATATGCAATTATCATGAAGATAAGATTGCTTCTACTATTGACAATGCTAGATTCGAACATAGCAGGCTAAAGAACAAGAATAAATGGCATGATCATCAGTTATTTCAAAAGAAAGTAGAAGATTAAGTTAAATTGAAATTAAAATTATTTTACTCCTTCTGATTACCTCTTTTGTATGACAATGAAAATAATAAGAGAATAGACGTGATTATTGTTGAAGTCTCTTGTTATAAAACAGTGTATAGGCGTCTTTAGGGGCTGCAACAATACTGCAAAATCTTTGATACATCATCATTGATAATACATTTTCCGCCTAGCTTGAAGTTTTTTTCCAAACACAATGCATTGCACTGTGCATCACTAAATGATTGTGTACATTGCTGGTAACAATTAGGATCAACAGCATGTTGTGCCTGTAGTGCTGCATATGATATAACAATTAATAATTAGTTTCGAATATATTACGTGATTCTACTGCTAACATTAAAATTTCCAATCGCTGGCCATTACCTGAAACAAATGCACAGAAGACAAAAGCAACAGTGAAGAGTGACACTAAGAAAAACGGTTTGCCTTCCATTCTCTTGGAATTTACTTATGCTAAACTAGTTAACACTTGACTGCTTGATTTGTTGGACTCTTTCAAGCTCTTTATATACAGAAAAGAGCATCCTCAAACATTTTAAGGATCTAATAAAAATCAAATCTCACCATACTGATTCTTTGATACGATATATTCACATCAAAGTAAAAAATCCAAAACTACTCCATTTGTTTCATATTTCTTTCCCACATACTTCACAATATGGAGAAAGAGAATTACTACCTTAGTGGCTAGTTAAATTCATGTCCCCATATCTGAAATAATGTTTTTACCACATCTAGGCCATAAGAAATTCGAAAGTCAATTATTATGTTTTTTCCGTACAATATCACATCCCCAATGTGTGAATCTTTTTTTATAAAGATCTAACAGGTTGGAACTGAAATATTATTTTCTATTCAATCATCCTGTTCAAAATTAATAAAAATAGATGAAAGCAAAATTTTTAATATTAAAAAATTAAAAATTAAGTTATTTCTTTCTTAAATAAGGTAAAATCCATCAAGGAAATGCAAATAGGAAAATATTTCGGTATTGGCTGATTAAAATACAAGATTTTTTAGATAATAGCTCAAGTTTTTCTATGAAAATAGAATGAGACTAAAATTTATTCATCCGTATGATTTTATCTTATAACAATAGTACAAGAAAACAAGAAAAGTTAAATTTTTTTTCTTAATAGAATTCATATTTATCATGAACTGAATACAAAAAAGAGTATGCTAAAATATTAAAGGCAATGTTCATAATTGATAAAATTATTGGTAAATTATTTTACATTTTAAATCAATGGAATTTTAACATTGCTACAAAGTTGTTCTATTTCATTTTGGAGATCTTCAATAGCTAGGTTATCAATTTTTTTTACAATAACAACAACAATAGAAGAAGAAAAAATTGATATGTTGACAGAATCTTTCAATTAAAAAAATAAAAATTGTTTTTTAATAAGCCATACATCTCTAACAATGTTTCCATTTATGTTTGGAAAATTATAATTTGAAAGCCATTATACATTTTGAATATTTGTTATTGAATTATTGTTACGCTATAAATTGTCTTCTATTTCTTCATTATCGTTGATATTTATATTTTTTACTCTAAATTTTATATATATAATCAAATTTAATAAGGTTTTAGACTTGTAATAAAACACATTCGTGAGTAGGAATCTATTGATTTTCAATCGGTTTATTAAACAACTACGTTTGGTCTTTCCATTTGATGCCATGGCTCTTCTTTGAGTGACTCCTTATAAACCCCTCCAACCTTTAAACAAAATATTCATGAATTTTATAAGCATGGAGTTTCATTTCTATACAAAAAATTTGGAGGGAGTTGTTACAACATATAAAATTTTAGGGCATTACTTCGCACAAATAAGATATATGCAATTATCATGAAGATAAGATTGCTTCTATTTTTGAGAAAGCCAGGTTCGAACATAGCACGCTAAGGAACAAGAATAAATGGCATGATCATCAGTTATTTCAAAAGAAAGTAGAAGATTAAGTTAAATAGAAATTAAAATTATTTTACTCCTTCCGATTACCTCTTTTGTCTGCCAATGAAAAAAATAAGAGAATAGACGTGATTATTATTGAAGTCTCTTGTTATAAAACAGTGTATAGCCGTCTTTAGGGGCTGCAACAACACTGCAAAATCTTTGATACATCATCATTTATAATACATTTTCCGCCTAGCTTGAAGTTTTTTGCCAAACAAAATGCATTGCACTGTGCATCACCAAAGGATTGTGTACATTGCTGGTAACAATTAGGATCAACAGCATGTTGTGCCTGTAGTGCTACATATGATACAACAATTAATAATTAGTTTCGGATATATTACGTGATTCTGCTGCTAACGTTAAAATTTCCAATCGCTGGCCATTACCTGAGACAAATGCACAGAAGACAAAAGCAACAGTGAAGAGTGACACTAGGAAAAACGATTTGCCTTCCATTCTCTTGGATTTTACTTATGCTAAACTAGTTAACACTTGACTGCTTGATTCGTTGGGCTCTTTCAAGCTGTTTATATATAGATAAGAGCATCCTCAAACATTTTAAGGATGTAATAAAAATCAAATCTCACCATACTGATTCTTTGATATGATATATTCACAACAAAGTAAAAAATCCAAAACTACTCCATTTGTTTCATATTTCTTTCCCACATATTTCACAATATGGAGAAAGAGAATTACTACCTTAGTGGCTAGTTAAATTCATGTCCTCATTTCTAAAATACTGTTTTTACCACATCTAGGCCATAAGAAATTCAAAAGTTAAATATTATTTCCTTTCAATCACATCCCCAATGTGTGATTCTTTTTTGTTAAACATCTAATAAGTTGGAACTGAAACATTATTTTTTATTGAATCATCGTATTCAAAATTAATAAAAAAACAAGAAAGCAAAATTTTTTAATATTAAAAAATTAAAAATTAAGTTATTTCTTTCTAAAATAAGATAAAATCCTTCAAGGAAATGCAAATAGGAAAATATTTCGTATTGGCTGATTGAAATACAGGATTTTTTAGATAATAGATCAAGATTTTCTACGAAAATAGAATGTGACTAAAATTTATTCATCCGTATGATTTTATCTTATAACAATAATACAAAAAAAAAACAAGAAAAGTTAAATTTTTTTTCTTAATAGAATTCATATTTATCATGAACTGAATACAAAAAAAAGTATGCTAAAATATTAAAGGCATTGTTCATAATTGATAAAATTATTAGTAAATTATTTTATATTTTAAATCTATGGTATTTTAACTTTACTACAAAGTTGATCTGTTTCATTTTGGAGATCTTCAATAGCTAGGTTATTAATTTTTTTTTACAATAACAACAACAATAGAACAAAAAAAAATTGATATGTTGATAGATTCTTTCAATTAAAAAAATAATAATTGTTTTTCTACTAAGTCATACATCTCTAACAATGTTTCCATTTATGTTTGGGAAATTGTAATTTGAAAGCCATCATGTATTTTGAATATTTGTTATTGAATTATTGTTACGCTATAAATCGTCTTGTATTTCTTCATTATCGTTGATATTTATATTTTTTACTCTAACTTTTATATATATATTCAAATTTAATAAGGATTTAGTCTTTTAATAAAACACATTGGTGAGTACGAATCTATTGATTTTCAATCGGTTTATTAAACAACTACGTTTGGTCTTTCCATTTGATGCGATAGCTCTTCTTTGAGTGACTCCTTATGAAACGCCCCGACCCGTATTTACCGTACACAGTAAACACGTGCTGGAACTGTGACGACCCAACCAAAATAAGACCAGCATACAGTGTATACAATAGAAATTCGGGCTCAACAGCCCATAATAAAAACAGTAATAACAACTCAAGTGGCCCAATGGCCCAACAATAATAAAACAGTGCACAGCGGAAGACTTATCAACTCACATAAACACTGTATGCGACAGATGCAAACTATGGATCCAAGCCCTGTCCAAGGGATAACGCCGCAGCCTGTCTGGAATGCACCCAACCTGTATCACAAATAACTCATCCTACGGGATGAAAGCCCGCAGGTGAGGGGTGAGTCGGAAGTGCTCACCGACGAAAGATAGACCAACAATATGAACACTAAAATTACTCAAGTCCAAAAATAGGCAAAAATAGCCAAACCAACAGACCCGACCCAAAATCGGTCCAAGACCAAAAAGACTCAAACAAAACCAATTATCCAATTTTATCTTTTCCGGGCCCCGTCACGGATAAGCTAGGGTCGTACCAGGTTATCAACCTGTTCCTGGTGCCAGATCAAAAAGAACCCAGGGATAGACATCCCAAATATAACAAACCGGGACAGACATCCCAAGCATAGACATGCTTATCACACGAACCCAGATCATGGCCACCACAAAACAGTCTCTAACCATCCGGTCGTACCTCTACTTACCACGTGACAATTATATTATCATCATTCAAAACCAACACATAGGGATCGACATCCCTAACCAAAATACCGAGGATCGACATCCTCGTCACAATTTATTATTAGTCCGTTATACTTATTCCAAAAAGACGCAAGGAATAACATCCAAAAACCAACACGGGATAAACATCCCGACAACAATCAAGACCATGGGATAAACATCAACCGAAACCAACCACATAATACTCAACAATGCAATAATCATCAAAACATAATAACCGAGTAATATAGGCACATATCGAAGGAAATCCATCCTCACCTTGGCCGATTACTCAACTTCGGAGACAATGACCGGTCCGACGCCGGCTCCTCGGGAAACTGCCCGATATCCAAACCTATACAACAAAACCATACATACACATGAATGCACATAATCGGTATACTCTGATGCCCAAACTGCGAATTAATCCCATCCCGATTCATAGCCGTTATTTTCTCCGTTTACCGAAAATATTTTACTCGTACGTATATCCGAATATAATTTCGGTACCATACTTTAAATAAAATCCCTTTCAAAATATTTTCATAAAATAATTATACTTTTTCCAAAATAATAATTACCATAATTTTCTGAAAAAGACAACATATGTATACATTTATTTTCTAAAATATCACATTTTTAATAAAACTATTTACCATAATATAATTACCAAATATTGTCATTTACCAAAAATATATACATTAACCATATGCTATATGTTATTTCCCAGAAAATATATAATCATAAAAACTTACTCTGAAAATAAATACAATTTAATATATATACATTTTTATTTTCTAAGACAAAATACTTTTCCAACAATTATAATTCAACATAATTATATATAT
>JAKUCV010007754.1:0-28227 GCA_028386065.3 Turnera subulata | reverse complement strand
TAACTCATACCTACTCTTGAGAGAGCTTTTGTTTGAGTAATCTTTGTAGTGTTGTTCATACACTGAAAGGGAGGTTTGTTCCCTTGTAGCTACTCATAGGAAGAGTGATTTTCTTTCCTTGAGAGAAGTCTTGAAGTGAGGTTTCTTCAAGCAAGTGTGTAGGATTCTTGTGACTATAATTCCTAGGCTGTAAACGGTTTGTTAAGCACCTGGAAGCTTAACGGTAGATAGTGAACTCTTCAAGTGTACCTTGAAGGACTGGATTAGCCACAAATTAGTTGTGTGTGAACCAGTATAAAAATCTTTTGTGTCCTTCTATTTTTCAATTCTGCACTTCATCTCCTGCAAAGTTTTTAATTTTCGGTCATAAGCTATTCACCCCCCCTCTAGCTTAAGTCTATTGTTCTAACACCGGTAAAAATCCAAATTTTACCCGGGCTGTTACATACATACTGTATTCCAGAGAAATAATAACATATAATTATAATTTCCAGAAAATATTTTCAAGGTATATATATTTCCAATCTAACCATAATAATAATTTACAAACAAAACATAATTATCTTAATTAAAGAATCAAAGTATATATATAATTTTCTAAATCCCAACCCAGAGTATTGTATATAATTTTCCAAGATAATATTTACTATTTTTTTCAGAAATTAATTGACAGACATTAATTATATAAACAGTATATATATATATATATATAAAAAGATCCGGATTGCAACCTAGGAAGGGCGCGACTCGGCCGCACGGAAATGGGCAAACCCGACACACCTAGCGGGTACAGCGTCGCGACGGCGGGAACGAGGCGGGGAAGGAGAAGCAAGCACGGCAGGAAGGCAAGCGGCTGCTGGCGACTCCGGTACAGCAGAAGGAAGGACGCGGCGACGACAGGAGCGGTTGCAGCGGCGCGGAAAGCAAGATCCGCCGGGTTGCTCGCGGGTCGTCGGCGCGTAAGGGCGGCTCCGGCGGTGGAAAGCGACGGCGACAGTGGGGCTGAGCTCGCGACGACCCTCCGAGCTCGATGGTGGCGGCGGTGGCACGCGACGCAGCGCGGATCGGGCCGGCGTGCACAGTAACCAGAGGCGCCTGGGGTGACGGTACTATTCCTCCATTTTTTTCCAGTTTCTCTTTTCTTTTTTTTTCTTTATTTCTCTTTTCTTTTTCTTTGATTTTCTTTTTTCTATTTTCTGTTTCTATTTTCTTTTTTTTTCTTTCTTCCTCTCTGTTTTTCTTTTCTTCTTCTTTTTTTTTCTCTCTTTTCCTTTTCTTTTTCCTCTCTTTTTCTTTTCTCTCTTTTTTTCTTTCTCCTCTTCCCTTCTTCTTCTTCTAGTTTCCTCTTCTTATAACGTGAAAATTACTATTCAACCTGTGATTTACTATGCAGAGTGTGATTAACCAATAATTCAAGCGGGTCCGATCCGGACCAGAAAATAACTGATACCCCCTTAGTTATTTTCCGGTGTGATTTTCCGAGATATTCCGAAACCCGAAAAATACCAACTTAGTTCCGAAAAATCCACGGAAAAATCACGAGCGCGGGAAAACCCTCGGTTTCGAAAAACAACTCCCGATTTACCTCGGTTTCGAAAAACAACTCCCGATGTTTTTTCCGTACAATATCACATCCCCAATGCGTGAATTTTTTTTGTTAATGATCTAACAAGTTGGAACTGAAATATTATTTTCTATTCAATCATCCTATTCAAAATTAATAAAAAAACAAGAAAGCAAAATTTTTAATATTAAAAAATTAAAAATTAAGTTATTTCTTTCTGAAATAAGATAAAATCCATCAAGGAAATGCAAATAGGAAAATATTTCGGCATTGGCTGATTAAAATACAAGATTTTTTAGATCATAGCTCAAGTTTTTCTATGAAAATAGAATGAGACTAAAATTTATTCATCCCTACGATTTTATCTTATAACAATAATACAAGAAAACAAGAAAAGTTAAATTTTTTTTCTTAATAGAATTCATATTTATCATGAACTGAATACAAAAAAGAGTATGCTAAAATATTAAAGACATTGTTCATAATTGATAAATTATAATTTGAAAGCCATTATATATTTTGAATATTTGTTATTGAATTATTGTTACGCTATATATCGTCTTCTATTCTTCATTATCGTTGATATTTATATTTTTTACTCTAACTTTTATATATATAATCAAATTTAATAAGGTTTTAGACTTGTAATAAAACAAATTCGTGAGTAGGAATCTATTGATTTTCAATCGGTTTATTAAACAACTACGTTTGGTCTTTCCATTTGATGCCATGGCTCTTCTTTGAGTGACTCCTTATAAACCCCTCCAACCTTTAGACAAAATATTCATGAATTTTATAAGCATGGAATTTCATTTCTATACAAAAAATTTGGAGGGAGTTGTTACAACATATAAAATTTTAGGGCATTACTTCGCACAAATAAGATATATGCAATTATCATGAAGATAAGATTGCTTCTATTTTTGACAAAGCTAGGTTCGAACATAGCACGCTAAAGAACAAGATTAAATGGCATGATCATCATTTATTTCAAAAGAAAGTAGAAAATTAAGTTAAATAGAAATTAAAATTATTTTACTCCTTCTGATTACCTCTTTTGTATGCAAAAGAAAAAAATAAGAGAATAGACGTGATTATTATTGAAGTCTCTTGTTATAAAACAGTGTATAGCCGTCTTTAGGGGCTGCAACAACACTGCAAAATCTTTGATACATCATCATTGATAATACATTTTCCGCCTAGCTTGAAGTTTTTTGCCAAACAAAATGCATTGCACTGTGCATCATCAAATGATTGTGTACATTGCTGGTAACAATTAGGATCAACAGCATGTTGTGCCTGTAGTGCTGCATATGATACAACAATTAATAATTAGTTTCGAATATATTACGTGATTTTGCTGCTAACATTAAAATTTCCAATCGCTGGCCATTACCTGAGACAAATGCACAGAAGACAAAAGCAACAGTGAAGAGTGACACTAGGAAAAACGATTTGCCTTCCATTCTCTTGGAATTTACTTATGCTAAACTAGTTAACACTTGACTGCTTGATTCGTTGAACTCTGTCAAGCTCTTTATATATAGATAAGAGCATCCTCAAACATTTTAAGGATCTAATAAAAATCAAATCTCACCATACTGATTCTTTGATACGATATATTCACATCAAAGTAAAAAATCCAAAACTACTCCATTTGTTTCATATTTCTTTCCCACATATTTCACAATACGGAGAAAGAGAATTACTACCTTAGTGGCTAGTTAAATTCATGTCCCCATATCTGAAATAATGTTTTTACCACATCTAGGCCATAAGAAATTCAAAAGTCAAATATTATTTCCTTTCAATCACATCCCCAATGTGTGATTCTTTTTTGTTAAACATCTAATAAGTTGGAACTGAAACATTATTTTCTATTGAATCATCGTATTCAAAATTAATAAAAAAACAAGAAAGCAAAATTTTTTAATATTAAAAAATTAAAAATTAAGTTATTTCTTTCTAAAATAAGATAAAATCCATTAAGGAAATGCAAATAGGAAAATATTGTTATAAAACGTGTTGAATGTGGTGTACCTAACTTTGTTCCTTCCCCTCATTATTAACCCCTATATATATTGTGTACAAATGAAATACAGTGATATAGAAAATGAGACTGACGAGCTCTGCTCTTTCCCAGTACTTCTCCTTCAATTCTTCTTCTTCATTCTCTACTTCATCTCCATAAATCATAATTATTTATAACACGTTATCAGCACGACTCTACCCAATTGAGAAATCGAAATCAAACTGAGGAAGAAGAAAACCAAGAAGAAAAAAAACAACAAAACCGAGAAAAAAAACCAACACAGAAACCACCTTGATACTGTTCATGCCGAATTGTTCCGGTCCACCACTCGCCGCACCGCCCACACCGGCGAGCTCCTCGCGCCGTCGCCAACCATCCGCCGCCTTCTCCCGTCAGTTTCCGCCGCCGACGCGCCGCCAGGACGTCAAGACCCGACGGCGTGGCCCGGCAACCCGCGTGACCCGAACGGGTCTGCCTCCGCCGGATCCATCCCCTGCCCGCGACGCATGCAGCTACCGGAAGAGGCATGGCTCACCGCGCGCTTGCCGCCGTCCTCCCGACGCTGCCCACCTCCACTTGCAGCGCCGCCGCGCCGTGGAGACGCACTCGAAGACGGGTCGCCCAAGCCACCCCCACCTATCCTGCCCGACGCGACGACCACCTGCAGCCCGCGTCACCGCCCCCGCGACGCCTCCCGCCATCCTCTGCCTCGTCGCCCTCACCGTTCGTAGCCCACCTCGCCACCGTCTGCAACCCGGGTTGAAGACGACCCGACCGTTTGTGTGACGGGTCGGGCAGGTTCGGCTGCCTTCCTGGGCTCGCAGGCCTGGGTTCGGTCCCGGGCCGGGCTGGACCTGGACCATTTTTTTTCTGTGGACCTGGGCGCTGGGCTAAATATTCTGGCCCAGTCGGGGAAAATTAAAAAAAAAAGGGAGAAATGGACTGGGCCGGTACTGTTCACGGCCCGGCCAGCAAAAAAAAAATGGAGGAGGAAAAGAAAAAAAGGAGGAGGACAAGTAAACAAAAGGGCGGTGAAAAAAAAATTGTGGAGAGAAAAAAAAAAGGAAAGTTTTTTTTTTTGGAAAATGAAAATAAAAATATATATATACCGGAATAGTAACCGGATACTAGTATAATATATTATATATATTATTGCTGAAAGATTTATCGAGTAAGCATATTTTTATGTTTTTTTATTTAAATTCCGATTGGGCTATTAAAAGGCCCATAGCATTTAATTTTCCTGCACGTTGATCAATGATTTTGGCCGAAATCCGACGACCGTGAACAGTGTTCGGTCGGAATCGGGCAAACCCAGAAGTGTTTGACCGGAATCTGACGTCTCGAGATTTTCCCGACAAGCCCAGAAGTGTTTGGCCGGAATTCGATACCTTGGGTTTTTCCAGGCAAGCCAGGAAGGCTATTGTATTTATTTTGTTTATTTATTTTATTGTAAGCTTGGGCTCATATTAGGCCTATATGGCTGGCTAAGCCGCCTAATCTGCTGATTTAATTTTTATTGGGCTCGCATAAGGCCCATTGCATTTAATTTTCAGTAATTTAATTTTTATTGGGCTAATTAATAAAGGCCTATTGTATTTAATTTCCAGCCATTTATTTTTAAATTGGGCTATAATAGGGCCCATTGTATTTAATTTTCTCGTCTTTAATTTTACTTATGGGCTCGTACTAGGCCCATTATTTTAATTTCCTGCCATTTACTTTACTTGGGGTAATTAATATAAGGCCCCTTGCTTATTTAATTAAGCATTTATATATTCAATTATGTTATTTGAATTTGAGGCCCTTACAATTTCCGGAAGAAATTTATAATGGGCATTAAATGCGAAAATGCATTTAAATGAGAATAGTCTGAAAGAATAAATGTAAGAGTCCCGAAGACTCGGGAAAAGAAAAATAAAACGAAGACTGGAAGTCTTACCGTTCAAAAGATCCTGAAGATCCTTCAAAGAAAAATCTAAAATACACACTATTACCACCAGAAGATGGAAATTATATGACCACCAGAAGGTGGATAATATACTTGCTTACCCTGAAGGAGCAATTTATTTTATCTTCAATTTATTTTCTGTTTAGTTTAAATTAATTCGCATTGCAATTTATTTTATTTACTTTTCAGTACTTTATATTTGTTTCTTAGAATAATGCCTGAAGCATTAGTCTCGAAGACAATGCAAAATTGACATCCACAGGGGGAGAATTATATGTGTGTGGATGTCAATATAACATATTATGACATCTCGAAATGAAAAATGATTAACACGCTCCAGAAGAGCATAAATTCGAATATGTTCCTGAAGAACGCATGTTTTAATATGATCTAGAAGATCGTATATTTACGCGAGTACAGACACCCCCAGTAATAAAATGAATTATTATGGATCCCAATTGAATTGACTCAAATTTATTCCCTGAAGCGAATAAGACAGTATAATTATTTGTGCCTGTGGGCGTAAATGAGATAATAAATGGAAAAGGCTCAAAGTAAACATGCATATTATTATTGCAAAAACAGATCCATAACTGGAGAACATTCAAAGAAGAATGGTTCTCATACATATGCTTAAACAAGTAATCTATCTGTTGGGTTCAACATTAACCCTGAAACTCTGAGCCTCACCATTAATGTTGACCCTAACACTGTCGTTCCAGGAGAACCACATACCACCCCTGTTGTTTTCTCCAGGTATCTCAAACCGATTCGTTGGAGGAAAACGAAGTGGAATCACACCATGATTCTCTCCTGCTTGCCACAAAGTCTCAGTAATCAGTACCATGTTAGGCTTGTACTGATTCTTCAGATCCCTTAAGGTACGCACAAAGTCTTGAGACCTTCTTGCTATACCCCTGCAATTCCACAATAAAAGTCGTACCTTAGGCCATGTAGGTGGTAACCCAGTCACCCTTGGGACGCTCCGAGCCATCATGGAAACCTGATAATAACTGCTTTCATTTAAAATTTGACATGAAGGCTCTAGCTGAAATTCCTGCATCCTAACAGATATGAAAAACAATATAGAGTTAGCTGAGCCATAAAAATTTGTCCTGAGATTGCCTTGGTCCTCCAGGAAGAAAGTTTCTTCCATTGGAGTCACAAAGAACCTAGACGAGTATAGCTCATCTACAAACACTAAACGAGGAATTCTCGCCAGATCATTAGGCAGTTCCTCTTGTTGTCTATTTACCATGCTATAGGCCAATCTATTTCTTCTGCCTAGTGAGGCACCCTCAACAAAGAAAACAGTAGCTGGGGAAGGCATTTTTGCTTGGTTGAGTTTTTTTTTCTGTTTCTTTGCTCAGATGAATTTTTCTATATCTATGAGTTTTTCCTGTATCTTCTCATGTAATTCTCCCCATTTTATAGCCTGAGCATAGATAGCCAGGTGTCCTCGAAAAGATCCAGAAGACTTTCTGTGGATTATATTATTATTCAGAAAATTCCAAAGCTTTACAGTCCTCGAGGATTTGCTTTTGGAAATGTCTGCCACTACATTAATTATTGTCCAATAATTCCGATCTTTTCCGACATAAGTGGCAGGAATAAGCCTAATATTGACACATGTATTGCAGCCTGAAGCTAGCAGTTGAGCAATTGAAACTTAACATATCCAGCCAGAAGCTGGAATGCACTAGCCTAGAGCTAGCAATTTTAAGTGTTTAAATACACAGCTTGCGCAGCCTGAAGCTGGCACCAACTTGAAGTTGGTTCATGGATTTATTGTTTGGCATGACCGGATGGGCCATCCCGGGTCAATAATGATGCACGAAATTTATTGGATCATTCATTGAAAAAAAACCAGAAGTTTTACAATCAATAAATTTCTATAAGTTTGTTTGCTGCGAAAGTTATTTTACGGCCTTCCTAAGATGAGAATGGCCCAGCATCACCAGCAAGTTTAAGAATAATCCAGGGACATGAACGCGGACTGATCAATCCGCAGTGTTAACCATCTAGGTAATTTTTACGATGCATCGACTAGATGGTTTATTGTGTGACGCAAGTTGGCATAAGTGCGCACTTATTATGCCACTTGCGGGCACATGTCCCTACTTATGTTACTAGACTATATGTCTAGATAATGTTGGGATATTTCATCAATAAGAGACTGTATATCATTGGAAATAAACCCAAACAAATCTGGGGGAACATTGACAATTGATTGCACGACTGTTGATGAAATATTATTGCTTGAGAAATTGATATTTTATATGCAGCAACACTGTGCATCAAGCCAACATGATGTTATAGAACCCCCCCATTTAATTGATTAATGGTCACATACATAGTATCTCCCATCTTCGGACCTTGAGTTATATAATGCTCCACCACAGGGTTGTGAAATTGGTCCCTTAAAGAAGATTGGGAATCTACGTTGGGTATGTATCTCCATATATTATAAAGATAATTGAAACCTATGACAGGGGATTGGAGATTCATTTATAGCAATATTTGCTTATTAGTTGATGTTTTACCCAACATCAGGGGGAGAGAAAATAAGCAGCTGGATCAAGAAATTATTGAAATGACTTATCAATATTTAATTTTTGATCCTCGAATATTAGTATGAACCTGAAGTTCTAAGAAATGATTCATTTGCAAAAGATTAGTAAGTCATTTGCCAGACATATTTATTTGAAATATGTGACTATATACCAGCTGCAAAGGCTCCTGTTTTGATGTTCCTAAAGAACAATATAAGTATGCAAATGAATCTATATAGATCATACTCGGTTCCAAAAGAAAAGAAATTCTCGATAGAGAAAAAGGAGCAAAAGTGATAAGATGGCCCCAGTGAGAAAATAAGACCTCCAGTAGAGGTTTGAATTAAAAGTCCTCCAGAAGAGGTTGATTCTCTGACATAATTGATAAATTTCCAGAAGTCACTCAGGTACCTGAAATAAATGAGTATGATGAGATCTCAATTACAGTGTCAGGAATAAGATGGAACCGACGAGAAATAACCGTCGACGGAATACGATTTTAATATAGCGCTAAATGAAATGAGGATCATGAACCTACATTGACGAATGTAGGCACAGTATAATTGGCCAAAATATAGAAATACAATTAAGGCTGTGTTGGACTCGCCCGAAGCAAGAAATTGGACTCGCCCAAAGCGAGAAATTTCCGGACCTGTAGTCCGTACATCAGAAGGTGTAAAATTCAATTGGTCATAAAAGGGTATTTGTGCGGAAAGAAATAAATAATAAAATATAAAGCACGGTTTGTGGCACAAAGTTTTACCCAAACGACCAGGTATTAATTATGAGAGATATACTCCGCTGTGGTGGATGCAATTATTTTTTTTTTTTATAAGTCTGGCAGTATATGAAAAGTATTAGAAATGCATCTAGTGAATGCTATTACAGCCTATTATTATGGATCCATAAGTCATAAAGATCCCTGAAGGATCCAAGTTGCCTGAAGCAACTAATTCCCGGGAAATTACAACATAGAACTGAATTGATATTTACATAATTTCAATCATTTTTGAATATGGATAAATCTATTTATGATTAGCACTCCAGAAGAGGCTTCCAAATACCGTGCTATTAAATTGGTCCTGGAGTACCTTGTTATAAAGCCTGAAGCTTTTGACTTAAGCCTATTGGCAAGATATATGTTTTCTCTTATCTTTGGGATATAAAAGGTGTGGTATCATGTTAATCATGTAAGCCCGAAGAAAGAAAAGTTATTTCTTGCAGATGTCGATCCCCCTCTTGATCCACAAAAGGCACAGCCGGACATCTGCTACAACTTTACACATGAAGTCGTTGCATCACTGGACTACAAAAGCAAGAGGACTAGACAGATGTTCCAACAACAAATTATGAAAATAAAGCTGTCCATATTATCCAGTAGGGGAAATGATGTATCAGAAGTGATCAGACAGGGCCTACATCACCAGACGTTGACAAGAGAATTATTGGCATGCAACGACAACAAAAAATAGAGAGAGGCAGTCAGGCCAAAATGAGGGGGAGTAGAATACGCACTGCACTTTTTTTTCCTTCACCAAGTTTTTATCCCACTGGGTTTTTCTTGGTAAGGTTTTTAATGAGGCAGTTCTTCCGAAAGCGTATTCTACCTAATACACAATGACATTCAAAGGGGGAGTGTTATAAAACGTGTTGAATGTGGTGTACCTAACTTTGTTCCTTCCCCTCATTATTAACCCCTATATATATTATGTACAAATGAAATACAGTGATATAGAAAATGAGACTGACGAGCTCTGCTCTTTCCCAGTACTTCTCCTTCAATTCTTCTTCTTCATTCTCTACTTCATCTCCATAAATCATAATTATTTATAACAAATATTTCGTATTGGCTGATTGAAATACAGGATTTTTTAGATAATAGATCAAGTTTTTCTACAAAAATAGAATGTGACTAAAATTTATTCATCCCTATGATTTTATCTTACAACAATAATACAAAAAAAACAAGAAAAGTTAAATTTTTTTTCTTGATAGAATTCATATTTATCATGAACTGAATACAAAAAAGAGTATGCTAAAATATTAAAGGCATTGTTCATAATTGATAAAATTATTAGTAAATTATTTTATATTTTAAATCTATGGAATTTTAACATTACTACAAAGTTGATCTATTTCATTTTGGAGATCTTCAATAGCTAGGTTATTAATTTTTTTTACAATAACAACAACAATAGAAGAAGAAAAAATTGATATGTTGACAAAATTTTTCAATTAAAAAAATAATAATTGTTTTTTTAATAAGTCATACATCTCTAAGAGTGTTTCCATTTATGTTTGGGAAATTATAATTTGAAAGCCATCATGTATTTTGAATATTTGTTATTAAATTATTATAAATCGTCTTGTATTTCTTCATTATCGTTGATATTTATATTTTTTACTCTAACTTTTATATATATAATCAAATTTAATAAGGTTTTAGACTTTTAATAAAACACATTGGTGAGTAGGAATCTATTGATTTTCAATCGGTTTATTAAACAACTACGTTTGGTCTTTCCATTTGATGCGATGGCTCTTCTTTGAGTGACTCCTTATAATCCCGCCCAATCGTTAGACAAAATATTCATGAATTTTATAAGCATAGAGTTTCATTTCTAAACAAAAAATTTGGAGGTTGTTACAACATATAAGAATTTAGGGTATTACTTCGCACAAAATAAGATATATGCAATTATCATGAAGATAAGATTGCTTCTACTATTGACAAAGCTAGATTCGAACATAGCACGCTAAAGAACAAGAATAAATGGCATGATCATCAGTTATTTCAAAAGAAAGTAGAAGATTAAGTTAAATAGAAATTAAAGTTATTTTACTCCTTCCGATTACCTCTTTTGTATGACAATGAAAAAAATAAGAGAATAGACGTGATTATTATTGAAGTCTCTTGTTACAAAACAGTGTATAGCCGTCTTTAGGGGCTGCAACAACACTGCAAAATCTTTGATACATCATCATTGATAATACATTTTCCGCCTAGCTTGAAGTTTTTTGCCAAACAAAATGCATTACACTGTGTATCACCAAATGATTGTGTACATTGCTGGTAACAATTAGGATCAACAGCATGTTGTGCCTGTAGTGCTGCATATGATACAACAATTAATAATTAGTTTCGAATATATTACGTGATTCTACTGCTAGCATTAAAATTTCCAATCGCTGGCCATTACATGAGACAAATGCAGAGAAGACAAAAACAACAGTGAAGAGTGACACTAGGAAAAACCATTTGCCTTCCATTCTCTTGGAATTTACTTATGCTAAACTAGATAACACTTGACTGCTTGATTCGTTGGACTCTTTCAAGCTCTTTATATATTGATAAGAGCATCATCAAACATTTTAAGGATCTAATAAATATCTAATCTCACAATACTATTCTTTGATATGATATATTCACAACAAAGTAAAAAATCCAAAACTACTTCATTTGTTTCATATTTCTTTCCCACATATTTCACAATATGGAGAAAGAGAATTACTACCTAAGTGGCAAGTTAAATTCATGTCCTCATATCTGAAATAATGTTTTTACCACTTCTAGGCCATAAGAAATTCAAAAGTCAAATATTATGTCCTTCCCGTACAATATCACATCCCCAATGAAATATTATTTTCTATTCAATCATCCTATTCAAAATTAATTAAAAAAAAGCAAAATTTTTTTATATAAAAAATTAAAATTTAAGATTTATTTCTTTTAAAAATGTGATAAAATCCATCAAGAAAATGCAAATAGGAAAATATTTCGGTATTGGCTTATTAAAATACAAGATTTTTTAGATGATAGCTCATGTGACACCCCGGGATCTATGAGGGCAGGGAGTGTACGTCGGTGCCGGGATGAGCAGGGACAAGGAGCGGCTTCTGGCAGGCTTCTAGACGGAAGGGCATGGGAATGAACCGATCCACACCGGAATAGGAGAGATCCTGAGACTGTGTAGGGATGGGGCTGCACAGTTAGAGCGATTTTGAGGTTGTACAGGTATGGGACAGTACAATTGAGAGTAGTTTAAACGGTTTGATGGGTACTAACTATATCAACAAGGTGCACCTACCTTTTCGGTGCTCATTCTAAAAAAATTCCAAAGTTAAACGTGCTTGACTTGGAGCAATTCTAGGATGGGTGACCTCCTGGGAATTTTTCCCCGGAAACGTGCGAGTGAGGACAAAGCATGTTGGAAAGGTCTCGTGTTGGTCTGTAGTGATAGTCGACAAGCCGGGACGTTACAGTTGGTAGCGGAGCTCCAGGACTCCTCTAGTACGGTGCAGGGTTCAGGGACGAACCTAGCGGAAGCTGGTGGGCCTGTGACACCCCGGGGTCTATGAGGGCGGGGAGTGTACGCCGGTGCCGGGATGAGCATGGACAAAGAGCGGTTTCTGGCAGGCTTCTAGACGGAAGGGCACGGGAATGAACCGATCCACACCGGAATAGGAGAGATCCTGAGACTGTGTAGGGATGGGGCTGCACAGTTAGAGCGATTTCGAGGTTGTACAGGTATGGGACTGTACAATTGAGAGTAGCTTAAACGGTTTGATGGGTACTAACTATATCAACAAGGAGCACCGAACTGCAAAGTTAAACGTGCTTGACTTGGAGCAATTCTATGATGGGTGACCTCCTGGGAATTTATCCCCGGAAACGTGCGAGTGAGGACAAAGCATGTTGGAAAGGTCCCGTGTTGGTCTGTAGCGATAGTCGACAAGCCGGGACGTTACAGCTCATGTTTTTCTATGGAAATAGAATGAGACTAAAATTTATTCATCCGTATGATTTTATCTTACAATAATAATACAAGAAAACAAGAAAAGTTAAATTCTTTTTCTTACTAGAATTCATATTTATCATGAACTGAATAAAAAAAGAGTATGCTAAAATTGATATGTTGACAGAATCTTTCAATTAAAAAAATAATAATTGTTTTTTAATAAGCCATATATCTCCAACAATGTTTCCATTTATGTTTGGGAAATTACAATTTGAAAACCATTATGTATTTTGAATATTTGTTATTGAATTATTGTTACGTTAAATCGTCTTCTATTTCTTCATTATCGTCTATATTTATATTTTTTACTCTAAATTTTATATATATAATCAAATTTAATAAGATTTTACACTTGTAATAAAACACATTGGTGAGTAGGAATCTATTGATTTTCAATCGGTTTATTAAACAACTACGTTTGGTTTTTCCATTTGATGCGATGGCTCTTCTTTGAGTGACTCCTTATAAACCCCTCCAACCTTTGGACAAAATATTCATGAATTTTATAAGCATGGAGTTTCATTTCCAAACAAAAATTTTGGAAGGAGTGGTTACAACATATAAGATTTTAAGGCATTACTTCGCACATATAAGATATCTGCAATTATCATGAAGATAAGATTGCTTGTACTTTTGACAAAGCCAGGTTCGAACATAGCACGCTAAAGAACAAGAATAAATGGCATGATCATCAGTTATTTCAAAAGAAAGTAGAAGATTAAGTTAAATAAAAATTAAAATTATTTTACTCCTTCCTATTACCTCCTTTGTATGACAATGAAAAAATAAGAGAATAGACGTGATTATTATTGAAATCTCTCGTTACAAAATAGTGTATAGCCATCTTTAGGGTCTTAACACTGCAAAATCTTTGATGCATCATCATTGATAATACATTTTCTGCGTAGCTTGAAGTTTTTTGCCAAACAAAATGCATTGCACTGTGCATCACCAAATAATTTTGTACAACAATTAGGATCAATAGCATGTTGTGCCTGTAGTGCTGCATATGATACTGTGAATACCCAAATTTGACCCATACTTTCTTCTATTATTTTGAATTATAAATTCGTTTATGTCTTTAATTGATGTGATGATTTGATTGATGGCATGAATATATTTGTGATTTAATACGGTGGAGTAAAGATATTTTGTTTGCTTAGATCTTTTATTTATTTTTGGCCCTTTATTATTTTATTGGTTTTGGGTTAGAGATATGTTTTAGGTTTGGGTTGATAAAATATGGATCCTCCAGTGATAATAGCCTATTTAAACACATGACCTGTAGCTGATTTTAATTCTAACTTTCGAAGAAATTTAGGATTAATTATATATTTTGGCTATTTTGTGTTTTTATGGTATTTAGGATTAATTTATATTTTTACTTATTATAAAATTCGAGTAAATAGTTTTTTTTGTCCTTACACTTTGTTGATTTCGTATTTGTTATCCTTCCTCGTTCAATTTCATGCAATATGTCCCTAAACTCACGATTTACCGAGCCACCATGTCCTTTTTACACCCTACAGCCGGTGGATTGCTCGTGGAGCTGACACGTGTTATGTGGGGCCATGAGCTGCCTATTTTTATTTTATTCTATTTTTTCTCAAAAAATAATTTATAAAAAACCTTATTTAATTTAAATAAATCTTGTTTTATTTCCCCAATACTTCTCATCTCTCTCCCAACCTCTTTCTCAATTTTTTAAGATAACCCATCCCTAAACCCACCACCATAGCTGAACCAAGACCACCGTATCACCCTTGTACTGTCCACATCGCCGCCCTCCTTCCACCATCATCTTCCTCCCACTGTCCCCAAAAGCACCTTCCTCAATCTCATCGTCCCTACTTCTCCCTTTTCCTTTGCTTCACCAAATCCACAACCGTAGGAAAAATCCAACCCACGAAATATCGAAACAGCCACCAATACAGCAATCCACAAACGTATCCGCCATCAATATCTATCCATCAACACAAGCTCATCAATAAATTGAACTTTGGCATAACAACAAGAAAGAGTGAGAAAAAAAAAAGAAAAGAAGAGTCATGTGGGAGGCAATCAGGGTCATAATTCCATTAATATTCATCCATCAACACAAGCCCATCATTTGGTTGCATAAGGGGTCACATGTTACTGCGCGTTCCAGGAGTAGATCGAAGTGGTAAAGTTTCGTGATGAGAGTGCGGGGGTAGAGTTGGAGGAAGAAGAGAAGGAGGAGTCTCATTTTAATGGTGGGTTTTTTTAATGTTTTAGTTGGGATATGAGTGGAGGGTGATGGGTAGATAGTGAAGGCGGTGGGGAAGGGTAGCTACTGGAGAGAGGGAGGGAGGGGGAGGGGGAGGGGGAGATGTTGGGGGAAGTGGATGGTCGTGGTGGGAAGAAGATAGGAAGTGGTGGTTTAGAATTAAATATTTTTTTTGTGTTATTGTGTGTTGACAATTAATGGGTTCCCTATGGACAATATGTGTGGCCGCCTTTTTTTTTTTGAAATTATTGTTTCTTAAAAAGTAAAGAAAAAAAAAGAAAAGAGATAAGAAAAGAGAAAAAATATTTAAAAATTTGGATAGGATGTGGGACCCACCTAACAAACCAACAACCACCGGCTATCACCTGGAAAAAGGACAACATATCCCGGTAAAATGGGACTTGAGGGACAATATGAGTGAAAATAAACAAAGAAGGACAACAAATACAAAATCGATAAACTGGAAGGACATAAAAAACTATTTACTCTATAAAATTCTTAATTTTATTTATTGATCTTAGTGGAGAAGAGGGTAAAGATTAAGAAATAAAAGATTGTTTGGATTTTAAGTTATGCATGAAAATTTTCTAAAAAAAAAATAAACTACTGCATGAGAAAGTTACATGCTACTTTTAAATTTTGAACTTCTTGTTATTTTTAAAATTTTTATGCATGAACTTAGAGCATATTTCATAAATGCCAATTTAATAATCATATTATTTTTTTAAATTAGATCTTATTTTTTACTTAGCGGGTGTAACGAGTATACCTTTACCTAGACCTATATTACCCGTTGGACAAAAACATAAAACTTTACCCTACTCGGTTTGGTTAAGAGTCCAGGTCTCTGTTCTACTTACCCTACCGACCCTACCTGATTGCCATCCCTACCTATGGGTAACTCCAAAATTGGACGAGAGGCTGCTAGAGGCCTCTTTCGGATATAACCGGAACCAAGAATCTTTTGGTCATGGCATTTCATAGTGGCCTGACAATTTCTCCAATTAGGACCCACTTGACGTTTTTACCGTTTGGAGTGACTTGACGGTTTTGACAATTGGTATTGACTCTTCTAATCAGACCACTGGGATTGGTCTGTATGCTCAAACAATTGTTCTGCCCTGGGGCTTGAGAATCCCAACCAAAGGCCTGCTCGTGGCTATTGCCTTACGCAGATCCACGAACAATTTTACCCCCTGGCTTTGATCGGGGTTCACTCCCTGGTTCACTACGAGCTGAGCTTGGCTGATCCAAGGATTGTTCTGCCTGATGGCTTGTGCATTCCATCCTCTAGCTTGAACATTGAGGTTTTGGCCTTATTGGCCACCATGAAAATACCTAAGATTAACCCCTAGTTTAGAACGGGATTCACTTTTTGATTTACCAAGAGCTAAACTCTCGAGGGTTGGGCTCCTGCGGGCTGAGCCTGCTCGAAATGTGGATTGTTTTGCCCAATGGCTTGTGCATTCCATCCTCCAGACTAAAGATTATAGTTCTGAACTAAGGAAAAATCTCCTTGTACCTATCCAAAGTTACCCTCTAGTTCTTACAAAACTGGTTCCAGCCACCATTATTCTTCGGGTTCTAGCCATAGTTTACTCCTTGATTCTAGCTGAATTTGGCCCCTTAGATCCAACCGATATTGACCCATGACTTTGGACAACATTAGCTCTTTGGGTCATAAATTGACTACCCCTTGGTATTGTTAGTTTTGTTGGGCATAACCTTAATTACCATTCCCAAGTCTCTGATTACTGGGTTAATTACATCCAACCCCTACATGTCCCATAATATTTGCACTTTGACTAACATAAGGGATGGGTCAGGGTTGGTTTACTTGATTGTTCTGAACCGACAATGGTGCCACAAGAGATAAAAGCTGTAGATTAGGCTCCTCTTGGCGAGGACATAATGCTTGCTCGTTGTACTCCTTAAGGCGGTTCTCCTGGGCATACTATCTGACTAACTCCTAATAAAACTATATCAGTCAGGCCTCCTCATCAATAGCTTTGATGGTTTGGCCATTAGACCATGTGTGGTTATGAGGTGGCCATCCAAATTGTCTTCATTCTGGGAAGAGAAAGAGAATCTACAATTTTACGTATCTCAGCAACCTCCTCTCTTGAATACCAATGGATCCCTTTTTCGCCGATAGATTCCCTTTTCGCCTCTCGACAAACGCACAAAAAACTGTTCCCTGAAGAAATTGGTTTGTGGGCTTGGACTCTTCTAGGAAACAGCTAAGCAATCCTATAGTGCCAAACCCAAGACTGAGTTCACCTTGAGCAGATGGTGTTGCGCATTCCAGGGTTGGGCTTTGATAAACAGAAAGCTTGAACTTTGTGCCCGTAATGTGGCACCTTCCTGACGAAAGGTTGGATTTTTATAGCGATCAGGGAGTGTACAAGCAAAAATGGTTCCACCCGCATCATTGTGAGCTGGCTGCAGGGAGAAAGGACTAGCAAAAAACACTGCAGACTTTCAGGCCTAGCCGTAGGGCGCGTTCAAGATGGTCGTTAAATGTGTGTTTGCAATCACTATTCGGCTAACACTACTCTAAACTAAGGGAAACACGAGAGGAAATTAGAAGGTAAGGTTGCGAGAGAGAGAACTTAAAAGAAAGTAAAGGCAAAAAAAATGAATATGCATTTGTAATGTATATGATTGTATATTCTCATATGCATCTCTTTCCCTTTCATACTCGTCCAAGGATCGGTTTCCCTTTCATACTTGTCCAAGGATCGGGCTCTAGTGGTGAACTCAAACCCTTCTGAGATCATGGCCCCGAATGGCTCAGCTTTCTCTCCCACTAGCCGTTTATTGTGTTGGTTTATGGACACTTGGCTTCTTCTCCTTGGTTCGTATGCTGACCTAGCGCCCTAAGCGCTAACACTGTGCACGGCTTTTCCTTCTCACGTGTCGAACTCCCAGCTCTGTCCTAACTCTTGGCTCCCATCCCTTTTCTCTAGTCATAACCTGCGGCGTTGGGCTGTGATTCCTATTGCTCTTGGTTGGTTTCCTCACCGATCGAACCTTGGTTGGTTCCATCACCAGCCGAAGAACTTGGTTAGTTCCATCACTAGCCGAACCTTGATTGGTTCCCTCACCAGTCGAACCTTGGTTGGTTCCCTCATCAACCGAACCCTGGTTGGTTCCCTCACCAACCGAAGATCTTATTTAGTTCTGTCACCAGCCGAACCGTTGTTGGTTCCCTCACTATCCGAAGATCTTGGTTGGTTCCCTCATTAGTAGAACCCTAGTTGGTTCCTTCACCAACCGAAGATCTTGGATGGTTCTCTAATCAGCCGAACCTTGGTTGGTTCCCTCACCAGCCGAAGATTTTGGTTGGTTCCGTCACTAGTCGAACCTTGGTTGGTTCCCTCACCAGCCAAAGACCTTGGTTGGTTCCTTCACTAGTAGAACCTTGGTTGGTTCCCTCACCAACCTAAGATCTTGGTTGGTTCTGTCACTAGCCGACTCTTGGTTAGTCCTGTCACCAACCAACATTGGTGTCATCTACTTCACCAACCAAGTCACCAGGTCTCCAAGTCAACAATTTATAAACTTGTCTGTGAACCTGCCACCGATGTACAGAACTTGTTTAGAAACCAACCAACTCAGACTTGTACATAAGTGATGTAGGGTAGAAAATAGAATAGAGGAAGAACTAAAAAATAACAGAGATTCTAAGCAGAATACGCAAACAGAATTGAATAGAAACAAAAGTTTGATAATTAGGATTTAAAAACCATAGAGACATTTAACAAAATAAGATAATAAAAAGCTACCTAAAATTAGAACTAACATAACCTACTTTACTAGTGAAAACCTAAATAGAAAAGGAACCCTGAAATAAAAGGAATATCGCTTCACTAACGCATGAATAGTGCATGTGAACAGTATATGTGAACAGTAACCTACATAAGAATAAAATAAAATAATAAAATACTAGAAATTATGCTCCTGCATCAATCCTCTCAGGTCCAATCAAACCTTGCCAACTTTTTTTGCCTTTGAACTTCAAACACAAATTGTCTTTTAGCTTGCCGTTAGAAAATATTAAGCATGGAACAAAAGGTTTTTCGAACTTTTGTTATCAATCTAGCACCTCTCTGCGCAGATATGTAATTGAAATAACCCATCCATATAAAATCAATCACATACGCATTCCCATGCACATGAGAGACTCCAAACATGCCAGAATAGTTATCTATCTTTGGCCAAACTTCTCTAGCACTCTTTTCAAAGGTTAACTACACGAAATTCGTTATTGTAATTTGGCCCCAAAAGGGTTTGAGCAGTACCATTAAAAGGGTCTTGGAAATATGCTATTGTTGCTGCAACCTTCTCTTTATTATCATCTTGCTCGTTGGTAGTAATTTCTTCTGTTACTGTTGCTGTAATGTTCTCTTTACCCTCACCTTGCCTGCTCATAGCAATTTCTTCACGAGGGAAGACAACATTATCATTAGTAAAAATGGCATAGATTGGTGGAGAACTCCAACCTTCCTCCTCACATTTGTTTTTCACCAACAACAACAACCACCTTGGAGTCATTATCTTTTTTTCTTGATATCCTTCTTCTTCGTTATTATTCTCTCCATCCTACTGATCATAATCAGGTTCAAATGCCTCATTTTCTTCAAGGATAGCAACACCTTTTTGCACAGATCCATTAGTTCTTCCCGTCAAAGAACGCCTTGCACCATAGCGTTGCACTCATTTTTCAGCCATCAATGCATATTGGCACGCCTCTTCCAAATTGAACAAGCAAAAAACACACATCTGATACCTAATAGCTCGATTTAAACCTAAAATATATTAAGATGCCAATTATTCTCTCGACTCACTAAGACCAACTCGAATCAATAAGTTGTTAAATTAAGTCGTATACTCCTCCATTGTCATGCTTCGTTGCCTTAAAGAATGTGATTTCACATACAACTACATAACATAATCAGATGGCAAAAATTGCTTGTGCATCTTGCTCTTCATATGTTCCCAAGTGTCAATTTTAGGCTTACTTTGACGTACACGTTGCTCCTCAACTCTCTTCCACCATTGAAGTGCGGTGCCTTTCCACTCAAAATAATTCTCTAAACTTACTTTCCAATCTAAATAGTCTTCAATATGCATCTTTTCAAAAAAATATGAAACTTCTATCTTAATTCCATCATTATTCAGATCTAAAACATGAACTAACCTCTCTTCAATTCTGTCTCTTGCTGCGTTGTCTGCAGTTCCAACATCGTGAAAAGGGTTTTCTTCGTCAATGTCATCAGCTTTTGTTAATTCCTCCCTTGACTACCTTCCGGTATATCTGCAGGTTGGAGTTGCCTTCCGGAATCTCCATTCGGGAAGCCACTGGTTCCTGTCGCCGTAGTGCACACATATTTCGCGATAATACTTCAATCTGACGTGGAATCTCAACTAGGACATCTTGCTGATTTTGATTTCCTCACCCATGACCTCTACCTATTCCTACCATGGTGTTGTTTTCGCAAACCTATTCATGAACCTTTCGCTCCACTACCAATTGATGGGGTAGAGAATGGAATAGAGAAAGAACTAAAAAATAACAGAAATTCTAAGCGGAATACACAAACAGAATTGAATAGGAACAAAAATTTAATAATTAGGGTCAAGAATTACTAGAGACGTTTAGTCAAACTAAGATAATAAAAATCTATCTAAAATTAGAGTTAACATAACCTAGTGAAAATCTAAATAGAGAAGGAATCCTAAAATAAAAAATAATACTGCTTCAGTAACGCGTGAAGCGCATGAACAGTAATCGACCTAAGAATAAAATATTAAAATACTAGAAATTATGCTCCTGCATCAATAAGCCAACCTGAATATCTTTAGTTCATTCATTCCTAAGATTTCTTCACCGGTCCAAACAGTGGCCTATGAAATCCATCAACCAATACTCTTTTGGTCGTGGTCTCTAACATTCATGCCTCACTCTAACCAGGCCATTGTATCCGTCAACTGGTTCCCTTCTAATCCTACGGGCTCTAATCACCTATTACTTAGAATTATTTTTATGACGCCAACACTAGTACTCCTTCAGCCTATGGTTCCCCGCCTTTAGACTTATAATCGGCCCTTAAAATTGCCTGCAGCCTCTGACATCCACCAGCCAGCCCGGCGGCCTTCGAAATCCACCAGCCAGCCTTTCCTGAGGCTGTGATCATGGGCTTTTGTAGGGTGGTTAATTTTGGCGTCAAAAGCAGAATTGAACTCCATTGTGCATGTGCATAGATGATAATTATTTTAGTCTGAGTCCAGAATTAGTAGCAAAGGAAGTGATCCAAACAAAGTCTTTTTGACTAACTCGAAACTACACAACTTACGATTCTGAAATTATTAATCTTATCTTCCAGAATCAGCCTCGAGGATAGAAGCATCAAGCAGGCCCTTTTTTTTGAAAAAAAAAAAAAGGAAATTGAAAATGAGATGCAGTAAGGAGTTCAAATTGTTTTTACCTTTCTATGACAAAACGTAAGCAGCTAATTCATCAAACGTTGAAACGTTGCTGACTCACCCACTTGGTATAGTCCCCCATGAGTTGTTCCACCAGCACTGGTACAAGCCTATCAACTAGCGCTTGCATCATCCTGCATGCCATCACATTTTTAACCATTACAATAAAATGAGAGTCTAAACCAGTAGCTCTACAGAAAACATAGAGAAAAACAAACATCTCCTCTTTTGCAAGTGGTAATCTGAATGCTTAAAAGTTTTCTTTTAATTATTCTCATCACATAAAAATGTGAAGGAAACTTATAGCAAGCAAGACTTGATTTTAGATATCCACATGTAATGCTCTATATATATATTGGTTTTTTAAGCCAACAATCATTTACTGAATTTTACATAAAAACATGCCCAGCACACGAATTTCTTTCTCTTTGTAAAATCATCAAGTTTTATTGTCCACATACCAAATCAGATCGCTCATACAACAATCAAATGCCTTTAACAAGTAACATTTCGATGCAGCTCAAATAAATTTCCACAAAATGTAATCCATAGCCAGTAGAAACTCTATTATATGATTATCCCCCAAGTTGAAGAGGAAATGACTAACATGCATAACTGTGAGGAGCAGGGAACAACAAGACATAGATCTTGTATGGTAGGGAGAAGATTCCTGGCTTAACTAAGCATCCAATAGAACGCATTACTCCAGATGAAGCTTTAAATCAGCACAAATGTCCTATTTTCCCACTGGTAAAAAAGCTACTTGTTGCTCATTATGTTGGAAAGCTAAGGTTCTCAGCTAATGTCCATCAGATGATTACTGTTTTGAATCAAACGTATTAACAGATGTTGTTTGAAAAAAATCTTGAGACATATAAATCCACGTGCCAGTAACATAAATTGAAAAATTTTGAAGACTACTCACAAATTTCCAGGTCCCTCTACAGCAGATGTTGGCAGCGAGGTAAATGGCTGGGTATAAATCTTCATACAAACAATAAAGATGTCTTATACTTCTAGTATAAACTGCTCATAGCTACGTGCAACGATGACTGAATTAACAAAAGGGGAAAAATTCCAAGTTCCCTCTCACATGAACATAACATGCTCATCTTAAAAAGGAAAGGAAAAGGAAAAACATGACACCACATGCATATGCAATAGTAAGGAGACAAAGAAATCTCAATGTGCAATAATAAAAAAATGAAACATAATAGTTGTATTATTACTGCCCCTTAGACCCTTATTCCTGTGATCAGGAACTGGTTGGGAGTGCAACTGATGACTGAGCTGTTTTCTTTCATATTACTAATCAAGTTCCGTTTTATGATCAATGCCATAATATAAAAGGTCATTGAGCCATGACAGAACCAGATTTCTTTCATGTGTCATTCTATTACCAGTGTTGGAAAATATCACATATCCTCTCAGAGACACAATAGGTAGGACATCTTTGCCATTACCTTCACAACTCTACAAGGTGAAGCAAGAAGCTCTTTCACATAGCAATTTCTTCACCTGAGAGTGTCAACTAGAAACATGATCTAACACAACATCATTACATTCTTTGACTTCAGAACTTGTGCAATCCAGGGAAGTGTTCTGAGTGACCTTTATTTCAGCCTTTTGTCAAGACTTCGAATTAACTCTATGATTCCAAGGTTTAAATCAGAAGCGGTTTTCAACCAGCCTCAATTTGTTGACGCTTTGAAAGACTTTATACTGTTATAATCCGTTGGTAAACAAGGTCGGCTACTTGGCAACAGAACCCTGAAAATTACCCGAGAACAACAAAGCGCAGCAATGAAGAAAACCCAGTTTACTCTAAATATTGAGCATGTTTGAAAGAGCAAGAAGAACAGGAAAAATTGCAAGGGAAAAAATTCAGCATCATCAATGTGAAATTTAGCTTTGTTAGATGATGCTTTAGAAAAAATTTTCCATGCTCAAAGAACATTCAACACATTGAAGTCCCAAAAAACCTCCAAAAAAAAAAAAAAGAAAAATGATGTCAAAGTTTTGTTAAGTTCAACATTCAGCCAAATAGGCTTTTATGCAGCTAAAGTCATGCTAAAGCAGAATCAGAGAGATTGATCTAGTCTCAATACATTCTTTTGCCATGTTTCCGTGAACTGATTGCTTTGCTAGGCCCCCAATGCACACTTGTTCCCATGGCAAGATTCTTATATGTAAGATCATGTTTCCTGCCCTAAAATTTGGTAGTAATTGAGAAAAGCATCCCAACTTAGAACTATAAGCTCTAAAGTAAGCAATTCCCCATAGTAAATGACAGGACTCTTTGACAATTAGGCTATCTAGAAACATCAGAACATAAATAACCTCAAGTGTTAGATTCAACTTCACGTCAACCTCCAGAAATGGATCAGAATCATTGGTGTTCCAAGTCATGTAATTTATCATAAAAGCTGCAATTTAGAGGCAAGATTCAAAAGAATATAAGTGTCAGTGTAACATATATCGGAAATAATACTCAATCATCATGCAGCATGCACAATATCCTAACGAGACCCTACCATGGACTCTGAAGCAACCTGGCAAGACAATGCATGAGCATGTTCATGAAGCCTGACCTTCCCAATAAAATTATCCTAAGTCCGTGCCATTTTCTACACGACATGTACACTAAGATATTTAACTAATGCAAAGGATCATTACAGAAAATGAGCTCTCAATGTCACATACCACATGGCAAGCATAAAAGCTTAATGCCCCAGATGAAGCAATGATTTTCTGCCATTACTCTGTAGGCAAAGTTATCATGCACCTTTGAAGTTAGAAGATCCTTTTGTACCTGAAAAATGGTCATTTTGGCTTTCCACTATTTCCGAGCCTTGGAACTGCAGATTATAACAGCAATCAGTATATGGGAATCTAGTCATCTTTAAAAAGATTTCAGGGACTGCAAATGGTTAAACCTACATTGACGCCCTTCTATGCATATCAAGTAGTCGGAAAGCTGAAAGAACAGATTCCTCAATCTAATTTCTTCAGTTCCAAACTAGAAAATTGGATGTCAATATGAAACTGTGGATTCATGTACAGGATGGAATTCAACTTCTATTGAACAAATAAGTTTTTTGAACATTTTAGAAAATGAGTTCCACCTTTTCAGGATGGTATGTTTTAATTATCACCACCTATTCGGGAAATTGTCTTACACTGGAGCTGAAGCTTCAGTTACACTTCCTGGTCAATATCCTCATTTTATATAGACTGTAAAAATAAGTAGACAACCAATAGCGTAG
Source organism: Turnera subulata (assembly GCA_028386065.3). Classification (NCBI taxonomy): domain Eukaryota; kingdom Viridiplantae; phylum Streptophyta; class Magnoliopsida; order Malpighiales; family Passifloraceae; genus Turnera; species Turnera subulata. The sequence goes on along the minus strand of JAKUCV010007754.1, from coordinate 3,326 downwards.
TGCTTAAAAAGAAACCACTGTCTGTCTGCCTTGCTCTGGCAATATCAGACTCGGAGGGTAGAAGATCACCTTGCAAGAAAGCATCTCCACAGTACAATCTGTATCCGTAGGGGTGACTCGTAAGTCCAGTACAGGGACCGCTTCAAAGCTGAGGAGTCGAAGTTTTGGCAGAACGCATCGGTATGTATTGGCATTGAGTGATTGGAAACTCTGCAAGCTGCTTGTATTCAACATAGCTTGGATTCCTAATGGATGATTCAGAAATTCACTGATTCGATAATCATTTTCATGAGCTGGGAGCTTAACTCTCTCTTTCTTTGCAGCGTACAAGTTTGCTGTTTTGTTTGAGTTACGAACCAACTTGAGAACTGCAATCCTCTTCCTAATTAAGGCAAAATTGATATTGTAAGACAACAGCAAATACCCACATATAGGAAGATGATATTGTTGTGCAACGGATATCTGGAATTAAAACTAATCAAGCATAAGAAAACCTGGTGGTGGTGGTGGTGAGAGATGTCAAGGGCAAGAAAGGGAAGCTGCTGAATCCTTCATGTCGTCTTGCTACTGTCGACCATTGTTTACAACTTGCTAAAGTCATTCCTCACACACTCACCACTGCTCAGCGGCCAAATTGAAAATCAATACAACCAACAAGTTACAACAAATACGAGAATCGAAAAACCACCGGAAGACAATAATAAAATGAACGAATAAAATAAATAGGAGGTGTTCTTTCGCTGCACTACTCCCGGAAGACAAGAGAAGTGTGAAAGAGAAAAACATTTTGAAGGTTAAAGTGAAACCCCCCAAACTGAGACAGCAAGGAAAATGCATCAGAGATGCAAGTAGAGATTAGAAGATGACCTGTCTGTTTATTCCCAGATTGGAGCATTCAGTTCGCTCACTTGTTTCCTTTGTCCTTTAAAGCNTTCGTGCCAAATTGCAAGAAAGCTTGGTCTATAAATTCTCTAATTTCAAGATGGTTAAAGAAACCAGCCAAAACCGACCAGTGAAGTACCAATTTAAAATTTTATTTTATGGTTCTACCAAAATTGAACAAGTAGTAGCAGATATAAAAAATATCCCTATTCATTTGTTTGATTTTGTTGACCGAAATACAATTGTTGAAAGATGCAACAAGAAATAGAGGTGGAACATATTAGTAAAAAGAATGAAAAATTGTGTAAAAAAATAGAGGTGGAAACAAAGGAAAAAAGTATACTAAATCGGGAAAAAAATTATGAACTATTTAATTGCTTAAAAAATACTATGTGTGTCAAAAAATACTTTAAACTACATATTATTATACTAATACTAAATAGGCCCGTGGAATCTACGGGAGCTAGTTTCAAATAGTAATACAAGAATGAAAAACAAAACTTTGATCCATTTATAGTAATACAAGGCTTAATGAGCATTTCAACCCCTTACTTTGGCAAATGTTTTGAAATTAGCCACTAAGTTTCTGTTTCTTTGATTTTGCCCTTCCAGTTTGGCTTTTCATTTGTTATTTTGATCCACTTGGTGTTTTTAACCGGGATTTGTAGGTATGGACACATGTCAACGTGATCACATTAACCCATACCATACCCTCTCATAACCCGAGCAATAGCTCATCCCAACTTTCAAACCCGATTTTTTAACAAATGAAGTGGCTCAAAACAAAATAAAGGTAATTTATTAAGTAGTCACTGCGTATATTTCCAAGTTATTCATTCCTCCTCCCTTCTTGGTTTCTTATCTCCCCACCACTAACAGTTAGTGAATACAAAACTTTTGAACATCAAGAATTGATTAATACCATCATATTTCAAAGTTAACATTCAAATCCCTAAATATTAGATACAAATTACCCTATTTTCAGTAACCTTATAAGAATTTGAAATTATGAGCCAACAATTGAAATAGAGTGGACGGACAAATGGTGGAGAAGTAGCCAAAGAAGAGACAAAACTTCTGGAAATTGAAATAAAGCAATCCAAGCCTCAACTTCTTCTGCTAATCGTACACTTGAGAAAGACCTTAAAAGGGTTGAGCTGTTTCCATTAATGACAGCTATGACAAAACATTCCTCATCAACTTAGTTATATATGATCTAGATTGGATTGATCAAATAAGATTAGTTTGTTACACAAATAGGTTTCAAAAGATTGCTGCTACTTTTGCATAACGAAAATTACTTAAACTATCGATGTCGATGTTGTGGAAGCGTTTGGTTTTTGTCCACAGTGGCTCGTTCTTGTCCTCCTTAGCGTGGGTGAAATAACAAGTTGGACTACAGGGTAACAACGGCTAAAAAGTATATAGTGTTGTGAATATTGTGTTTAATCTTGATGTTTTACAGGTTATGATCAAGATGAAGGAGATGAATGGAGGAAGAGGAAGATGATGATGAAGATGAGGGTGCAGGAAACCGGGCTAAGCTTTTCACATTTCCAGTATCAATAATATATACAACAAAGTAGATGGTACAGTAATAACATCCATAAAAATGTGTTTTATAGCACTCCCCCTTGGATGTTATTATGGATTTGGTAGAATACGCTTAGTGAGTACTGCCTCATTAAAAACCTTATCAAGAAAAACCCAGTGGGATAAAAACTTGGTGAAGGAAAAAAGAGTGCAGTGCGTATTCTACTCCCCCTCATTTTGACCTCTCTGGATTTCATGATGTCGTTGCATGCTAATCACCCTAGTCAACTTCTGGTGACATGTGTTTTGTCCGATCACTTTTGATGCATCACTACTTTAATCGGACAATGCGAGCAGTATTTTCTTCATAATTTGTTCTTGGAGCATCTTTCTTGCCATCTTGCTTTTGTAGTCCCGATGATATAGTAATTTCATGTGTAAAGTTGTAGCAGATGTCCGTCTATACTTTATGTGGATCAAATAATGGACCTGCTTCTGCAAAAAACCAATATCTTGCCAATAGGTTTATGGCATAAGCTTTAGGCTTCATATTACTAGCATGATAAATTGCACTTTAACAGGGTACTTCAGGACCAATCTAGCTCTCTTCTGAGATTTTGAATTTTAAAACCTTTCTTAAAACGTAACACAGGCATTTGGAAACTTCTTCGGGAGTTCCAACAAGATTTAGATCACAAAGATAGTATCTAAATCTGAAGCGCCCCGACCCGTATTTACCGTAACACAGTAAACACGTGCCGAAACTATTCATTATGATAGAACAGACAGTACAACGTGCAAATATTATACAATAACAACTAGCAATACATCTGTCACCCACACTCGGGGACCATTATTCAAACCCAACACAGTGCTCTCAGCAGCAGCAGATAGTATCAGTAATATACATA
>JAKUCV010007753.1:0-54683 GCA_028386065.3 Turnera subulata | reverse complement strand
TTTGAAAGCATGCTTATGAATTGTATGATTGAAATGTGTTTTGTTTGAGCCAATGCCTAAGAGAAGTTGAGTGTTTTACCTTGTACAAATAGGTCCTAACTTCTCTTGCTCTTCTTTGCACTTCAACTCTTGATCATATCTTCACTTGAATTCTTGATCACTTTGGTTGAGTACTTGTTTGCTTGATTTCTTTTTGCTTTATCTTGGTTATGATCTTGGTTTTTCATTTATCAAAACCTGTAATAAGTGAACCATGAAGACATAGGTTCTAACAGTTTGTAAAGTTTCAGGTGTGGTCATATAAATCCTGGTATGCCATTACTGCCTACAATGCTCGGGTTGATGGTCATGGGTAAATGATGTGATAAATTCTTGTTTGTATCAAACGTTGTTTGTCTGTGTGCTTGTTGTGTTGTATGCTCTTGTTTGCTCTGGTTACCATGCTGATGTTATGTTTGTTGTTGATGTTATATTTGTTGTTGTGTGCTGATTATACGATATGATACCTATGGTGGTTGTCATCATGCTTTGAGTACTTGAGATGTATTGATAGAAAAGAAACACACATGATACAAGAATTTTTAAAGAGCATACAACTACTTTATACATAATACATTAACAACTTACCATGCTGGTAAACTAAAAGATAAGTAATTTTTATTGTGGGGCTGTTGACCGGTACCACCGAGCGAGGAAGAGGGTACGCCCCTCGATAGTATATTAGTGAGAGTACCCCTCACAGAGCTGGCGCCTTGGGGATTGTCGACTGTACCCCTTGGTTATTTGTTATTATCTATTATTTTGGTGAGAGCACACCTCACAGAGCTATGATTTCGTTTTTCTGCAACGTAGGTTCCTGCAAGTGCACAAGGTTGTCGTATCCACAGGGACTGGGTTGAGTCTGTTTCCTTTCAATTTAAGACAAACTAGGCTCGAAAAAAATTAAATAAGGATGGATTTGGGTGAATGATGATTAAAATCTAAACTAGGCAGGAAAGATAAATGTAACTGCTGATCAAATGGGGAAGGTATCAGTTTTGGTGGATTCTTAGACATCCGGGGTTCACATGTCCTGTTTTATGCGTAGAGATTGCTCAACAGCCTCAGTCACAGGCTGATCCTGTGGGTGAGGCTGTGACTAATGAGATGTTTTGAAGGGGCTCCCAACCTAAAGTACTATCAACGGCTTTCGATCTTATCAATAGTTCCCTAAGCTTCCATCTACCCCCTGTCACTAGAGTAGTTGTCTACTTATGGGTGAAGCTTAATGTTGATGCTAAAACCCACAATCTTTCCCTATCTTCTTTCGAATGGCTAAGGAGTGAAGGTTGACTATTGTTGGTCTAGCCACAGACTGATGCTGTGTTGTGTACAGGCCGAGGCTGTTGACAGCAAAAGAGTCAATTAATAAAATCAGTTCTTGCAGGCGCTCTCAACCTATACTGCACCCATTTTTTTTTGCTCACAGGTGCCTCCCATGGTTCTCACATTCCTAATGCTCACGCATCGGTCAAACACAGGGGATTAAGATTGGTGTTGAGGCTAGTTCCTCAATTAGTTAATAACTCTCGTCAAAAGCTAAAAACTAAGGGCTGGTTGATGTTGTTCCAGTAGCTAAGGTTTCTCCTTTCGATCCTTCACCTAGCCACCTATAATCATGCGTGGGTTTGATCAAGACTCAGACATGGTGCAAGTTTACAACAACCAAAACAAGAAAGACGGGTTAAGAACATAATGTGAGTAATCTATTGCATTAAAATCAGAAACATGGTCACCCCTTCAACCTAGGAAGGGTTTGTTTAGTTCATAATCGAAATTATAAAACAGATGGAAGTATGGAATGGCATAGTGTTTTGGACAATCTGGAGGTTAGGTAAAACACGATTACTGCCCAGAAAGGCTACAAAATCGTGTTTCCCTTGGGCCCATGGTGTTTTTGGGTCCCACCTCTATTCCAGAAATTCTGTAAATTTGAGGGGTGTCTTTGTCGATGGGATTCTGCCCCCTTCCATATCTTCTCTCTTTTTCTTTTGTAGGTGCAGCTCTTTTGTTCTTCTTCCTCCTATTTGCTAGAAAGTATGGGCGTTTGGGCAAGTTGGCTCGTCAGTTTTCCAGCGTGTGTTGTCAGGATAGGCGTGATGGGCAGCAAGTTGATTGGTGGATTGTAAGTTCCAAGGTGCCCTTTGTAGAGGATAATTGTTCTTTAAGGTGAATTCCCTCTGAGTAGCATGTGCCTAATCATTTTTCCTTGAAAAGTGCTCTGGGAACGTCAGGAAAATGTTTGTTTATGCTAGTGGAGCAGGTGGTGCAAGTGGTGTAAATTTTATATTCCTCTTGCAATTTCTGGGTTTGCAGGATGCACAGGTTGATGCTGTGCCTGAGTCTATTGTAGTTCTTCTTCAACTTTCCTTCCACTTGGTTTCTGCTTCTTCTACCAATGATGAGGTGTCATAAAGACTTCTTGGATCAAAGTGGGGGCAACGAGCTTCAGTGCAAATCTTGTGATTTCAGCGTGGTTTGAGGCCTTCAATTGAATTCTCGATGAACAACAGCCTCAGGGACAGGCTTACAGTTTCCGCCACAGGCTCATGCTGTGGCTGATGTTGTATCTTCACATTCTTCATTGAAATCCTCTTGAATTGATCGAAATGCACCTGAAATCACTAATCGTACAGTAAGGGATGGACATTGGAGGAATATGGTAGAATATTGCATAGGAGGCATATAATCATAATGAATTTGGAACAATTTGCGTCCAAAATTATGCCCTAAACTATGTATATTTCACATGCATCAAAATACCCCAAACTAAAGATTTTGCTTGTCCTCAAGCAATCAGAAAAAAGAAAAGAAGGCATGATTTTGGAAAGAAGAAAGGGTAGTTCCAATGCATCCAAATTTTCATCGGGTTTCTCCCATGTGATGGTTTAATTTAGGATTCCCCTTGTATTCCTTTAAAAAATGCATCAACCCCAATCAAATTTCTTGTCAGTGGTTTCCGTCATAAGAATTTGCAGGAATAATCTTGCAACTATTCTCCAATCTTCTGTCGTCAAAGGGATCCTACCAGAATCATTTTTTCGGGAAGTGAAAAACATTACCTTATATGCAGACCCATCATTCCTTTTCTCCACTAATGTGCAACAGTCAACAAGCAAGGATCTTCAGGACTTTTCTATGTTGTACCGAGGTTATGGTAATGGTTGTTAATGAATGGTGGTTGGACTGAGCAAGTGTTGGTGGCCTGTGAACTTGAAACCTTCAGTATAATTTGTGAACAGTCTGAGGCTATATAGGGATTGTTTGATTCCACATTCCTTGAATTTTCATGCTACCCAGAGGCTCAATGTGTCCTTTTGTTTGAGATGGAGTCTGATTCACAAAATGTTTCTTTTCTCCTCATTTCTCCTTCCCATATTTTTCTTTTCTACGCCGGCTACCATATTTTGTCCCTTTTTTTATTTTTTGCAGCTGGGAAGAGAGCAGTACAAGATGTGTGGTAACATTCTGGGTATGTATTTGTTAAGTGCAAACAGTCTCAGAGGCCTGATGGGATTGAATCTCGTTCACAAACTCATCAACAGGGTGAGGCTGTTGGAATGAAATTGTGCCTTGGCACATGATGGCCCCTGTTTCGGCTTGAAGTGGTTGAGGTGAGGTGAGCAGGGTGAAGAAATAAATTAGGGCCATCCTAGTTGGCTCAAATAGGTTGTAATGGACTGATGAGTGTGGTATGGATTTATGTGGTCTGTTGGTATGCAAAAGATGACCTAGATCCTTTCCTTGCTTGAAGGAGTCTTACTTGAATTTCACCTTGATAGAGACAAGGGTTTGTTCTGAGGTAGACAGGCTGAGCCTGTGTCGTGTAGAAAACCATTTAGCTAGATCCTTCTTATCTGACAGATTTCATGGAGTGTAATTGTTCGATTATGCCTGTTCTGCTTGTTTTGGAATTGAGACAAGTCCTGAGATTAGAGTATGAGTAGAATTAAATGGAAAATGTCGGAGATGCATAAATATAAGGACGGGCTCACACTGTGGAAAAGCAAAATGAAAAATAGATAAGCATTTGAATTTGCATTGAATCAACAGAAAAATACAAAAGGCATAAAATGCCGTTTGCAACCTAAAATACCCCAGACTGAAAACTTGCAGTGTCCTCACTACTGAAACTAAACAAAAGAAAGGTGCAATGCCACAACAAAGACAAGCAAAATAAAACACATTTTCGAAAATAAAAGACAAAAGTTCTAAATCTAAACACAAAGATAAATACACCAAACTGAAAGTTGTATCCTATGTGGTAGGGGTTAGACATCCTAAAACTAGACTAGAGGTGCTGGAAATGTGGAGTTAGCGGTGGTGGCGCTTGTTGCTGGATGATGGTGGTCCTGCCTGTGGTGACCGCGTCAGTGCACGTGCCATGTTCATCAAATTAGTGAGGGTTTTGATTATTTGCACGTGCTGGGCTATGTACTGGCTATGAAAGTCAGTCATGGCTCTGCCCTAGGTCTGTGTGATACCGCGCACTTCAGGGTCGTTTTGCATTCTATCCTTGAGGCTGTGGTGCTGCTTCTGGTTCTTCTACCACAGCCTCAGGCTGTTTCTGGTTGTTCTCTTCAGGCTGTGGGGCGGGTAGGTGCTTCCTATTGAGGATGCCGCGGTCGACTTGGGATCGAAAGCAACAAGAAACGGATTAAGCAACTTGCGCGAAAGCCGTTGCGCGTTAGCGCAGTAGTTTTCTTGCTTGTTAGCGCGGGCGTTTAGGCTTGACTAAGAAAGAAATTTCCCAAGACGGTTCCGCTTACCAACTTAAAACTAGGTAGGGGAAGGTGGAAATGGCGCACATTCCTTGTGATTATGCCGGTGCCTGGAAGGTATGGTGCCTTCCTTTGTGTGATGTATCGTCAAAGGATAAAGGCGCAGGTGTTGAGGGGTTGGCGGTGCACCATGCACCAGAGGATGAGCAGCTCCTCATGTTGAATAGCCAAGCGACTCCTGTTTCTGTCGTAGATGTTGTGGGATAGGAAGTGCTGGATGATGCGGAGTGTGCGACTACGGAATGATGTAGCTGAACTGGTGGAGGAGTTGTATCCGGGGTCAATGGAGATGTCATTCCAAAAGTCCTCCGCGAAAAAGTCTGCTAGCCTTTCCTGGTTTCCTTCGTTTGGTAACCCGAGTATCTGATTTAACTAGGCAACGGCGAGAACCCTATTCCCGTTGCCCAGACGGGATCGTGCTGTGCCGGGCTCCTGATCCTGTGGGGGCTGGTAGGAGAGCGAACTAAAGAATTCGCGGGTGAGGATAGCGTAGGTGGGCTCTTCTAGGGTGGCAAATAGCAACCACCCCACTTGTTGGAGGAATCTGCGCAAGCCATTCCTGGCTCCGAAGGCTCTGAGTGCATCCATATCCAGCCACCGGCTAACAAGCACTATCTGGGTCTGTACGAATGCCCAGGCGTGTCAGTGGCTGGCGTTTGTAGGTTGGAAGTTGAAGCGTTGAGCAGGGGGTGGCATGTCCTCTGCCTCGTCGTCCCCTTGTTCTTCATTTTCTTCTGCCTCGTGCTCAGATGGGGACGACGGTGTGGGTGGCTCGCGAAGCCGATCGTGGCTTTGCTTGGATCGCTCCTCTGTTTGGGTCTGTGGGGTGATGGGTTGTGTTTGGCTAGAGTTGGCGGTGGCCTTGGTGTTGGAGTGGGTGCGAGGGTGTTTTGAATGGCGAATTTGAACGGTGGGGGTGGTGGATGATTCTGGTGTGGTTTTGAGGTTGAGGTCGATTGACTCTGGGTTGATCATGGTGGTGGTTGATGGGTTGATGGTGAGGTCGATGATGGTGTCAGGGGTTTGTGCTCGCCGGTGTTTGCGGTGGTATTGTTGTGTTGGGGCGGTTGTATTGGTCTCTGGTGTGGTTTGGGTGTTGGTTTTGGAAGAGGTTGGAGGTGGAGGATGGGCGAGTAAGTTGGGGGGTGGTGGTGTGGCGGCGGTAGGTGGGTATAATTGGGCAAAGACGGTTATGAGTTCATGTAGGGGAGGGAGGTCCGGGTGCAGTTGGTAAGTTGGTTGGATGGGGAATGGTGGCAGTGGTGGTGTATTAATGTGGGGAGGGCGGTGGACGATTTGGAAGAGGGGGCGGGTGATGCGAAAAGGGAAGGTGATGGTGGTGGTGATGTCTGGGTTAGAAGATGAGGGTTGAGGATTGGGTGTGTTGTTGTTGGTGCTGGTGTTGTTGTCCATGACTGAGTCAGGAAGATGATGGTGATATGGAGTGATGGTTGTGGAGTTAGGGTTGTAGCGACAGGGTTTTGGAGGAGGAAGATGAAGTAGAGAAGGGAAGGATAGGGGTCATCTTTTATAGGCAATTAATTCCTGTTCAGAGACGTTGAGAGGGTGGGAATGTGAAAGGTTATGTCTGCTGGTAATGATTCGTTGCCGCCCAAAGTGTCAATTATGTGCCCCCTTTTGGTAGAGTGTTATATCCCTTAGCATGAATGACACGTGGATGGGAGAAGGAATAATCCTACTGGGTAACTGTGTTATGACGTGTTTAAGGCAAAACTTCCTTATTCTCTATTGCTCTGGGAAGAATGACTGCAACAGGCTAAGCCTGTTGCTCATGCTGTCCCAGTTTGGAGTTAGTGCGTGTAAGAGGAAGTTTTTCAGCAGAGAATCTAGTCCTAGCCCTACCTATTCAGACCTTCCCTAATTCTAGAGATTCCCTAAATGTAAGAGATTATCGAATGAGGTGTTAGGGTGTTGTGGAAATTTGATACAGGCTCAGCCTGTGTGAGCCTGTGCAAGCCTAAAAAGTCCTTTTTTGCAAATAAATGAAGAAGACTTATCATCAAAATGGGTTTAGAAGGACTTCTCTGACGAATCTCTAACCCTGTGATTCCCCTTTCCATCAAATTTAAGCACCTGATTAATTAAAAACAAAAGAAACAAACAAAAAGAATAAAAATAACCAAATGAAAAGCAAAATAAATTGAAAATTTACCGCACTTGGTGTTACCCAATTGTGTGCTTCTTTAATGTCTTTTAGCTGGACTCCAACTTGTTTTGCTAGGTGGGAGGTGGATCATGGAGCACCTTAGTTTTCTGATACTCATCAGTCCTTGTGTGATACAGCTTCAGTCTGTGTCCGTTAACCTTGAATGATTGTGTCTTCTCATTATAGATTTCCACAGCCACATGAGGGTAACAACATGACGCTGTGAAGGGGCCAGACCATCATAAACGAAGCTTCCCAGGGAAGAGCTTCAGGCGAGAGTTGTAGAGGAGGACTTGGTCTCCTTCTTTGAAATTTCGAGGCTGTATCCTGCTGTCACGCCACTTCTTTATTCTCTTTTTTTACAATTTTACATTTTCGTATGCATACAGCCTCAGCTCGTCCAGCACATTCAATTGCAACAGCCTCTGTTCTCCTACAGCCTGTATGTCAAAGTTCAGAGCCTTAATAGCCCAATATGCTTTATGCTCAAGCTCCACAGGCAAATGACAGGCTTTCCTAAATACAAGGCGGTATGGGGTGGTGCATATGGGTGCTTTATAGGCTGTGCGGTATGCGCACAGAGCATCATCGAGTTTTGCTGCCCAGTCCTTGTGTGATGGTCCTACTGTCTTGTCTAGGATCTGTTTGATTTCTCTGTTAGTCACCTCCACTTGGCCACTTGTTTGAGGATGGTAGGGAATGGCTACCTTGTGTCTGATCCCATACTTTTTTAGGAGAGCTTCAAACTGGCGGTAGTAAAAATTTGTTCCTCCATTACTAATTATTGCTCTTGGGGTGCCAAATTGAGTGAAGATGTGTTTCTTCAGGAACTTTGTCACTGTCTTGGCATCATTGGTCGGGGAGGCAATGGCCTCCACCCATTTAGAGACATAATAAACAGCCTCCAAGATAAAATTGTTCCCATAAGAACTCGGGAATGGTCCCATGAAGTCTATTCCCCAAACATCGAATAGCTCCACTTCCAAAATTGCATGCTGTGGCATTTCCTATCTTCTTGAGATGTTCCCTGAGTGCTGGCACTCCTTGCATGCCACTGCCCAATTGCGCACATCTTTAAATAGGGTAGGCTAATATAGACCAGCTTGCAATACTTTGGATGTTGTTCTGGTTGCGCCAAAAGGTGTCCCCTATACTGTGTATTGTGGCAACTATGCATAACTTATTCTACCTCCTCCTCAGTAATGCACCGTCTAATTATACCATCTCCGTATCTTCTGAACAATAGGGGCTCATCTCAGAGGTAGTTCTTCATGTCAGAGAAGAACTTCTTTCACTGTGAATAGCTGAGGTCTGGTGGGAGAGCTCCACAGACCAAGAAATTGACAATTTTTGCGTACCACGGCATCAGCCTGTGACTGACACTGTGAATTGTTGCAATGAGGCTGTCGTCTGAGAGATGATCATCAATAAGTATATGGTCCCTTGGCATGTGGTCTGGAGGCAATCTGGAAAGATGGTCAGCTACCACATTCTCTGTGCCTTTCTTGTCTCGAATCTCTAGGTCAAATTCTTGGAGCTGTAGGATCCACCTAAGAAGTCATGGCTTGGTCTCCTTCTTGGTCAATAAGTACTTCAATGCCTAATGGTTAGTGTGGATGATGACCTTAGATCCCAGCAAGTATGCTCAAAACTTTCCAATTGCAATGACCACTGCCAGAAGCTCTTTCTCAGTTGTGGTATAATTGATCTGTGCTTCATCTAGAGTGCGACTTGCATAGTATTTGGCATGAAGTTTGTTGTCTTTTCTCTATCCCAGCACAGCCCCTACTGCATGGTTGCTTGCATCACACATGATTTCAAAGGGCTGCCTCCAATCTGGAGGCTGGATGATTGGGGCTGTGGTCAATGCGGCCTTAATCCTGTTAAATGCATTCAGACAAGAATCATCAAATACAAATTCGGCGTCTTTACTATGGAGATTTGTCAAAGGTTTTGTAATCTTTGAAAAATCCTTATTAAAGTGCCTATAAAAGCCTGCATGACCAAGAAAAGCCCGAATTGCCTTAACAGAGGTTGGAGGTGGAAGTTTTTCGATAACATCAATCATAGCTTCATCCACCTCTATACCTCGTCCTGAGATTTTATGTCCAAGTTCAATACCTTCTGTAACCATAAAATGGCATTTTTCCCAGTTTAGTACCAGGTTCACAGCCTCACACCAATCAAGTACTGTTTCAAGAATAGCCAAACAAAGATCGAAAGAAGTGCCATAAACAGAGAAGTCATCCATAAATACCTCCATTATATGCTCGATCAGGTCATGGAAGATAGCCATCATGCAACGCTGAAAGGTGGCAGGTGCATTATACAGGCCGAATGGCATGCGCCTATATGCAAATGTGCCGTAAGGGCATGTAAATGTAGTTTTCTCCTGATCACCTGGGTGGACTGGGATCTGGAAAAATCCAGAGATCCATCTAGGTAACAAAAATGTGTGTCCTTGGCAAGTCTCTCTAACATCTGGTCTATGAATGGCAAAGGAAAATGATCTTTTCTAGTGGCCTTATTGAGTTTTCTATAGTCTATGCACATCCTCCAACCTGTGACAGTCCTAGTTGGTATGAGTTCTTCTTTTTCATTCTTTACAACTGTCATACCTCCCTTTTTAGGCACCACAAGTACTGTACTAACCCAAGGACTATCTGAAATTGGTTAAATTATTCCGGCATCAAGTAATTTCAAAATTTTTTTTTACCACTTCCTTCATATTTTCATTCAGTCTCCTCTGTGGTTCTATTATGGGTTTGCAGTTTTCTTCCAAAAGAATGCGATGCATACAAAGATTAGGACTGATAACTGTCAGATCATCAATGGTGTATCCCATTACCTTGCGGTGTTTGTTGACTATAGTGCGCACTTTTTCCTCTTCCTCCTGTGAAAGGTCAGCCCCAATAATTTTAGGAAATGAGGAATTGTCAGTGTCTAAGTAGATATACCTGAGTTGGGGTGGTAGAGGTTTCATTTCTACCCTTGGTGCATCGGATTCTGGTTCTGGATTGCAAACAGACTCCGTGACAGGCTCAGCCTGTTGATCCACAACATGAGCCTGTTTGTTGATTTCAGGCACGATTTCTTCTGCCAGGAATTTTGCCACCTGTTGCAGAGCTGTCTCATCTCCATCTATGAGTCCATTCACTAGGCACCCTAGTAATTCATCCTCTTGTGTCTCCATCAGTTGAGACACCTTGACTAGTGCATCAACAGGGTCTGGTACAGCATCAACCATGCAGCACTGTCTTGTTCTAAATTCTATTCTTTGCGCTTTCTGGATGTTGAACTCCACTGTATCTTCTCCTAGTCATAGTGTCAATGTTCCATTTGCACAATCAATCATAGCTCCTACTGTAGCTAAGAAGGAACGCCCCAAAATGATGGGTGTCGTCTCATCCCCGGTCATATTCATCACCACAAAATCTACCGGTATGTAAAAGATGCCAACCTTGACTGGCACATCCTCCAGCACTCCCATAGGATATACAAGTGATCGGTCTGCTAGCTGGATTGTCATTCTTGTGGGTTTGATATCGCCAAGGTTCAGGTTCTGAGTGTTGGAGAGCGGCAACAGACTGACACTGGCTCCTAAATCGCATAGGACTCCTCCAATCTTCTTGTCCCTGATGTTTAGTGGGATTGTGAAGCTTCCTGGGTCTAAACATTTTTTGGGCAGAAGGAGCTGAATGAGAGCATTCCCCTGGGTTGTCATGGCTACTGTCTCGATGTCGTCAATGGTTCTTTTCTTGGTCAAGATGTCCTTGAGGAACTTGGCATATGACGGCATCTGTGTAACCACATCACTAACATTAAGATAGAGTTTATTCAGCATCTCCTTAAACTTACCGAATTGCTTTTCCAATTTGGACTTGAGGTACACTTCTGGATATGGGAGAGGAGACTGATAGGGTCGGATAGTCTGGGGCTATTTCTCAGCCTCTTTAGTACTCACAGGCTCACCCACAAGCTCAGCCTGTGTCTGCACTATTTGCCTTGGGTTTGATGTTGATGTTGCCTGGTCCATAGCATCAGAATGGCTTGGTGCTGTGCCCCTTAATTCCTTCCCACTGCGAAGTGTTACAGCTTTGCAATGTTCATTCCTTGGATTCTCTATTGGTTTCCCTGGAAGGGCTCCTTGCTGGTTAGTGGACATAGAGGCTTGTTGAGCAATTTGATTTTCGAGGATTCTATTGTGGGATTTGAATTGACTAATTTCCTTGCTCATCTTGTTCTGGTTCTCCAAGATGGACTGCAACATGCTCATCATGTCGGTGTTGTTGCCTTGCTGTCCTTCTTGATTTTGTGGCTTGAATTGGGACTGTGGTGGACTTCTCTCTTCATTTGGTGACTTCCAGGAGAAATTTGGATGATTCCTCCAGGATGGATTGTAAGTGTTTCCATACAGTCCTTGCCTCTGTTAGATGTAGTAAGCCTGTTCAAAATCACATTCGGTGAAAAGGGGACAACTGGATGTGTTGTGAGGTCCCCCACTGTTAGGAACAATAGCCCTTCGCTAGAGGGGGGGGGGTGAATAGCGATAATCAAATAAAACCGAAATAAGCAGGAATTGAATGCGGAATTAAAAGAATGAAGGACACAAGAGATTTATCCTGGTTCACACACACTCTACTAGTGTGGCTAATCCAGCCCTTCAAGTCTCACTTGAAGATTTCACTATCTATGTTAAGCTTACGGGTGCTTAACAAATCGTTACAACCTAGGAATTCTAGTCACAAGAATCCTAAACCTGAAAGTTCAAGTCACATGAACTTCAGCTCTCTTGCTTGAAGGTACCTCACTTCAAGACTTCTCACACAAGAAGATATACCCCTCTTCTTATGAATCTAACCAAGGGAACTAACCTCCCTCAAGGTGTATAACAACACAATAATCACTCAAACAAGAGGTCTCTCTCAAAGAGCAGATGTGAGTGTACAAATGAAGTTCTAAAAGGCAACTCTCAAATCCTCAATAGGATATTGGCTCAATTAAGATTTGATGAATGTATGAATTGAATGCATGTAAGTAGAGAGTTGATTGGCTCTGAAACACAACTAAAAATGCTCAATTTATAGCTTTGAAAAGTTATGGAGTCGTTTGAAATCCACCCAAAAACAGCCTTAAACAAAACATAGTGGGTGCTGAAAAGTTGTCTGCTACAACGGCAGAACATCGATGTTTTGCATCTAAACATCGATGTTTTAGCCAACATTTTTAAATAATTGTTCCAACGGCTAGTAGAACATCGATGTTGCATTTTAGAACATCGATGTTTCCATACTCAACATCTTTGTACAAATGGGTCCTAACTTCTCTTGCTCTTCTTGTACTTCAACTCTTGATCATATCTTCTCTTGAATTCTTGATCACTTTGGTTGAGCACTTGTTTGCTTGATTTCTTTTTGCTTCAAGGTTGTCATCAATTGAGCCAAGGTTTGTCATTATCAAAACTCTGAAATGAAACAAGGAGGCATGAGTTCTAACACCCACATCCTTCAGTGTCTAAGGCTGTGGATGTGGCTGCCTTGACGTGAGCAGCCCCTAATTACTTCCTGAGGGCTTCTATCTCTGCCTCTAGATTTGTTACTCTATCCACTCCAATTATTCTAGAGGCTTTAACTTCCCTAATTTGAGGTTTCCTCTTAGACAGAGCTTCAAGGATGGTTACCCCATCATTATAGTTTTTGTCTAGGAATGAACCATTGGCCATTTTGTCCAAAGTGTTCTGGTCTTCATCACTCAGGCCGTAATAGAATTGTTCAAGTTGTACGGCCTCATCAATTCTATGGTTTGGGCATCTCCTTAGTAATCCCTTGAATCGCTCCCAAGCATCACGGATTGATTCATCATAGCTCTAGTAAAAGCCGATGAGCTGCTGCCTCAGGTTTGCAGCCTTGCTTGATGGATGATATTCCTTCAGGAAAGCTCTAACTAGACTGTCCCGGTCAGTAAAGTGGCCTGACTCGTGGTTGTTGAGCCACTCGAATGTTGCATCTCTGAGTAAGAATGGGAACACTCTCATGTACAACTGCTT
Source organism: Turnera subulata (assembly GCA_028386065.3). Lineage (NCBI taxonomy): Eukaryota > Viridiplantae > Streptophyta > Magnoliopsida > Malpighiales > Passifloraceae > Turnera > Turnera subulata. The sequence goes on along the minus strand of JAKUCV010007753.1, from coordinate 41,650 downwards.
CATGGTCATCCCTGCTATGTTCACAATGCTGTACACCCGCAGAAAATTCTGCAAGTGTGAGTTTGGATCCTCTGAGGGCAAGCCTCCAAATGTGCGCCTCTCCAACATGCTGAGCAGGTTTGTTCTGATTTCATCGGGAGCATCTACATCTGGAATGGCTATGCTGTTGTAGAAGATGGTGGTTGGTGGTTGTAGGAGTTGTGACATAGAGATGTAGGGTCGCACAGGCTGAGCCTATTCAACCTCTGGGTGTGCTCCTTCGTTGAGTCTGTCTGCCATGTTGTGCTGTTTCTTCTTGTTCTTCTTGCGGAACTCGCGGGCACCCTTTTCAACCTCCTAGTGGAAGGTTAGAGATGGCTTCTTGCTCCTGGTTTAGGGCATGCACCACCCGGAAGCTTCAATCTTGGAAAAAGCAAGGGTAAGCTTTTGAAAAGCCTAATAAATCAGAAATAAAAAGGTAAAAAGAATCAAGCGCCAGTCCCAGGCAACGACGCCAAAAACTTGATGTCGTCTATCTGCAACGTAGGTTGCTGTAAGTGCACAGGATTGTTGAAGTATTTTATCAAGGTCGTATTCACAGGGACTGGGTTGAGTCTGTTTCCTTTCAATTTAAGACAAACTAGGCTCGAAAATAATTAAATAAGGATGGATTTGGGTGAATGATGATTAAAATCTAAACTAGATAGGAAAGATAAATGTAACAGCTGATCAAATGAGGAAGGTATTAGTTTTGGTGGATTCTTAGGCTTCCGGGGTTCACATGTCCTATTTTATGCGTATAGATTGCTCAACAGCTTCAGTCACAGGCTGACCCTGTGGGTGAGGTGTTAGAACTCATGATTCAATACAGGTTTTGATAATTGACAAACCAGCACAAGATCATGACAAAGAAGAAGCAAAAAGAAATGAAGTCAAACCAATCCTCAAACACAAGATACCACTCAAGAGCAAAGGATCAAAATGAATGAGCACAAGAAATTGAAGAGCCAAGAAAGAAGAGTTAGATCCATAAATTCTACAAGGTATAACACTCAACTCTTCTAGGACATTGGCTCAAAATAAGATGAATTTTGCTCATGCATAACATAACATATTTCCAAGCATAAAAATGTTTTTCGAGCCATGAACATCGATGTTGTGGTTTTAAACATCGATGTTGTGGATTTAAACATCGATGTTGGAATCCCAAACATCGATGTTCTAGTGACCGTTATTTTAAAATTAGGCATAACATCGATGTTCTAAAAGATAACATCGATGTTTCTTTCCAGTCACTTTAAAAGGATTTTTGCTGAGCCAAAATAACATCGATGTTATGTTATAAACATAGATGTTCTTGATTCCAAGCATTTTTACAAAAATTGGCAGAAGCGGAAAAACATCGATGTTGGACTACAAAACATCGATGTTCTTGTGACCGTTGGTCAAATCATCGATGTTTACAATCCAACATCAATGTTCATGAAAATTGTCTTTGAAATATAATTTTGCCGAAGCCAAAAAACATCGATGTTTTATTTTCAACATCGATGTTCTTGCATAACTCCGTTTTCATCATATTTTTGCGAAGCCAAAAAACATCGATGTTGAATTGAAGAACATCGATGTTGAGTATGAAAACATCAATGTTCTAAAATGCAACATCGATGTTCTACTAGCCGTTGGAACAATAATTTAAAATTGTTGGCTAAAACATCGATGTTTGTAGGCAAAACATCGATGTTCTGACGTTGTAGCAAACAACTTTTCAGCACCCACTATGCTTTGTTTAAGATTGTTTTTGGGTGGATTTAAAACGGCTCTATAACTTTTCAGAGCTATAAATTGAGCATTTTTAGCTCTGTTTCAAAACCAATCAACTCTCAACATTCAAGCATTCATCTCATACATTCAAATCAATTTCTATTGAGCCAATATCCTATTGAGGATTTGAGAGTTGCCTTTTAGAGCTTCATTTGTACACTCACATCTGCTCTTTGAGAGAGACCTCTTGTTTGAGTGATTATTGTGTTGTTATACACCTTGAGGGAGGTTAGTTCCCTTGGTTAGATTCATAAGAAGAGGGGTATATCTTCTTGTGTGAGAAGTCTTGAAGTGAGGTATCTTCAAGCAAGAGAGCTGAAGTTCATGTGACTTGAACTTTCAGGGTTTAGGATTCTTGTGACTAGAATTCCTAGGTTGTAACGGTTTGTTAAGCACCCGTAAGCTTAACGTAGATAGTGAAATCTTCAAGTGAGACTTGAAGGGCTGGATTAGCCACACTAGTAGAGTGTGTGTGAACCAGGATAAATTTCTTGTGTCCTTCATTCTTTCAATTCCGCATTTAATTCCTGCTTATTTCGTTTTTATTCGATTATCGCTATTCACCCCCCCTCTAGCGAAGGGCTATTGTTCTAACAATTGGTAGCGGAGCCTAACTCTCTGAAAAACTTAACCGTTTGAGAGGTATTATCCATGGCTTTTTCAAATTATTTGTATGCAGGAATCATTGAAGGACAATCCACTACCCGTGCACCATTCTTTGACGGGACAAATTACGCATATTGGAAGGAAAGGATGAGAATCTTCATCCAAGCCAATAACTTTGCAGCTTGGCTAACGATAAAGAATGGCGTTCAAGTTCCGACAAGGACGGAAGCAGGGTACAACGAAGATGACATCCAAAGAATCGAAAACCACTCCAAGGCAATACACATGCTCCAAGGTGCAGTCAATCCGAATGACTATCAAATGATCTCGCACTGCGCAACGGCCAAGGAGATGTGGGAAATGCTGGGAGTCATCTATGAGGAAACCGACAGCAAGCAAGATGAAACTGTCAACCTCTGTTGCATGGCAAATGAAGAATCTCTGGAAGAGGTAAGTACTTCCTATTCGAATGATGATTATACATTTGAAGAGCTGCAAGATGCATTTAGTGAATTGTATAGTAAATTCATTTCTGTCTCAAATGTTAATAAGAACTTAAAGAAACAAAACAAGACCTTAGAAAATAATGTAGAATTATTATCACATGATAAGGATAAGTTATCTAGTGAAATTGATAAGCTTGAAAAGGATAATGAGAAATTATCAAATGATAAGGAAGAGTTATCAAGTAAAATTGATAAGCTTGAAAAGGAAAAGCATGCTCTTAGTATGTCTTGCAATGAACTTAATGAGAAGATTTCTTCTAATGTATGTGCTTGTGTTGAATTGAGAAAAGAGAATGAATCTCTTAAGCATCAAGTTGATGATTTGAAGAAAACATTAGAGAAATTTACAAATGGTAGAGATAGTCTTAATCTTCTCCTAGGACAACAAAGAAGTCCAACACAAAAAGAAAGATTAGGTGCATCTCATATGACAAATGATGTCAAAACTGTGGTGCTCAATGCTAAGACACATAAACATGGTGTTTCATCTTCTATTCTTCATACTAGATCACATGTTCATGACACAAGAGCACATATTCATCATAGAAGGTCATATGCTCAAAATGCCAAACCAAATGCAAGTAGTGGAAGAGCTCACTATGCTAAAATGTATGCCTACAATGGTAGGAATGGAAAATCTCATTACACTAAACCTAGGACACACATAGCCCAACCTAGGGAAAACAGGGTTATACCTAAGGAAAACAAGTTTACTAGAATGCATAGACATAATCAAAATAGCAACTATTATCAACCAAGGAGGATGCATAATCCTAATGTTATTTGTCACTATTGTAATAGGATAGGATACATTGCCCTGGTATGTTTTACTAGGCATAGACATTGGGCACAAGATAAGGCTCATCACTATTTTGTTCCTAACCACCAAGGACCCAAAAAGATTTGGGTACCAAAATCCCTTTGATACGTTTTGCAGGTATGCTTGAAGGCATCAAGTGTACTTTGGTACCTTGATTGCGGATGCTCCAAGCAAATAACCAAAGAAGCATCCAAAATTCATGACTAAATGATAGTGCAAAACCGGACCAATAGGAAAAACATCGATGTTGTCTAGAAAACAACGATGTTCCAATAAGAGCCGCCAAGCCTCAAATTGAGAATGCACATCGATGTTTTGTATCAAACATCGATGTTCGGTAAAAAATTTATTTTTCCAGTAGTCTTTAAACATCGATGTTTGTTTTCTACATATCGATGTTACTCATTCCATGCTGTTTAAAATTTCTGTCAAGTGATCGAAACATCGATACCTCATTCTTGAACATCGAAGTTCTGCCTTTGTTGCATTTTCACAGCTTAGAAATAAGTTAATTTTCTCACTTAAGTTAAGAATTTTAGATAGCATGTTTATGACTAAATGTCACAGGAAGAATATTTAGATTTATTTCAATTTAAGCTAAGCTAGTAGTTAGTGCACAATTGATCAAATTGAGAAACACTAGCTTGTTAGATGAACATTCACATGGAAGAATCTTATGTTATACACATGCTGAAAACATAAACACCTTTATTGATATCTCCAATCACAAGATACAACGACCCTTACATGCACTCTATGTTACAATCACACTTGATCACAAATTTTACAAAGAAACATTTGCATAAAACATATTACACACTCATACTATCTCACATGCTGAAAAGTAAACAAGCTTGTTACAATGTGCTCCTAACGATCGGGTTCAGCTGTTACAGAAAATCCATTAGGAGTATTAACTATGTTAACCCTAATACAATGACTCCAAGCAAACCACATTCCACCCGAGTTGTTTTGGCCAGGAAGCTCGAACAGTTGTGTTGGTGGAAAGCGAAGAGGGATAGCTCCGTGATTTCCGGTTAGCTGCCATTGAGTCTCGGTAAGCAGAACCATATTGGGTTTATATTGGTTCTTCAGATCTCGCAGGATTCGGACAAAATCTTGGGAACGTGCTGTGATACCCCTGCAGTTCCACACCAAAAGGCGAATCTTTGGCCAAGTGGGCGCTACTCCAGTTGCTCGAGGAATGCTCTGAGCTGTCATAGTAATTTGGTAGTAACCACCCTCGTTCAACGTCTGGTAGGTTGGTTCCAACTGAAGCTCCTGAAATTTTTCAGAAATAAAAAACATGGTGGAGTTAGCCGTACCATAGTAGGAAGCTCGCAGAGTTTGTTGATGATCCAGGAATATGACTTCCTCCATAGGGGTAATAAAGAATCGGGACGAATAGATTTCGTCTACAAAGACAAGGCGAGGAATTCTTCCTAGCTCCTCTGGCAATGGCCCCTGTGGCTCATTCACGATACTAAAGGCCAACCGATTTCTCCTTCCTACGTTTGCACCTTCAACGAAAAAGACGGAGGAAGGGGCAGGCATTTTCTCTTTACTTTTGATTTTTTTTACTAATCTCTCTTTCTTTGAAGTTGGCTAATAATTTTCCGTCTAATGAGCTTAATCCCTGTCTTTTATAGAACCAAATGTGCGGTGTCATTCTTCCAAGGGCAGACCCCTACCACACTTGGCAGAGCTTAAGAGATTCTCCGCCAAATAGAAACGCCAAGTTCATTATTACTAACCTCCAATTTTGTAGCTAATCAAATATCTGCTTTGTTGAAAACTCAGGCCTAAATTGCATTATTGATCCGACACGGGATTTACTGTCCATTTAGCTAGGTATCGGAGGCTATCAAAGTCCAACCGACAAGACAATTTCTCGAGCCCGGTGCACTGACGACAAAAAAAATGTCTCTTAGGGGCAGAGGGGCACTTACCATCTCTTCAAGTTGTTACACATGTTTCATCTCCATAAAACTCATGTATTCTCCTTGCTAACTTGAGCACCCAAGGCTCGTCTAACTATGTTTGGCAGGTACCCCTCACTAAGGCCAAAAGACAGGGGGAACAAAAATCGGGTGCAACCAACAACATCAATGTTGTTATCATACACATCGATGATTGATCAATTCAGAATGAAGCAAAATAGGAACCATCTCTCTAAACTTAGGGGGAATTATAAGTCATACCTTATGGGGAAAGAATAAATATATGCATCATCATTTCTTTTTGCTAATGCCAAAAGGGGGAAGATAGGAAGAAGTATATGCATCTAGATAGGGGGAATCATAAATTGAAACATATAGGGGGAATTATTGTGTTAACATATACCTCTAATATTGGCATATACTTCTAATTGTTTGTCATTATCAAAAAGGGGGAAATTGTTAGAACTCATGGTTCATTGCAGGTTTTGATAATTGACAAACCAATTCCAGATCATGACAAAGATGAAGCAAAAAGAAATGAAGTCAAACCAATCCTCAAGCACAAGATACCACTCAAGAGCAAAGGATCAAAATGAATGAGCACAAGAAATTGAAGAGCCAAGAAATGAATGAGCACAAGAAATTGAAGAGCCAAGAAAGAAGAGTTAGATCCATAAATTGTACAAGGTATAACACTCAACTCTTCTAGGACATTGGCTCAAAATAAGATGAATTTTGCTCATGCATAACATAACATATTTCCAAGCATAAAAATGTTTTTCGAGCCATGAACATCGATGTTGTGGATTTAAACATCGATGTTGTGGATTTAAACATCGATGTTGGAATCCCAAACATCGATGTTCTAGTGACCGTTGTTTTTAAAATTAGGCATAACATCGATGTTCCCATTTGAAATATCGATGTTTCTTTCCAGTCACTTTAAAAGGATTTTTGCCGAGCCAAAATAACATCGATGTTATGTTATAAACATCGATGTTCTTGATTCCAAGCATTTTTACAAAAATTGGCAGAAGCGGAAAAACATCGATGTTGGACTACAAAACATCGATGTTCTTGTGACCGTTGGTCAAAACATCGATGTTTACAATCCAACATCGATGTTCATGAAAAATTGTCTTTGAAATATAATTTTGCCGAAGCCAAAAAACATCGATGTTGGCCAATTAAACATCGATGTTGCACAAAACATCGATGTTCCATTTTCCAACATCGATGTTCTGGCATAGACCCTTTTCCATCATATTTTTGCGAAGCCAAAAAACATCGATGTTGAATTGAAGAACATCGATGTTGAGTATGGAAACATCGATGTTCTAAAATGCAACATCGATGTTCTACTAGCCGTTGGAACAATTATTTAAAAATGTTGGCTAAAACATCGATGTTTAGATGCAAAACATCGATGTTCTGCCGTTGTAGCAGACAACTTTTCAGCACCCACTATGTTTTGTTTAAGGCTGTTTTTGGGTGGATTTCAAACGACTCTATAACTTTTCAGAGCTACAAATTGAGCATCTTTGGCTATGTTTCAAAGCTAATCAACTCTCAACATTCAAGCATTCATTCCATACATTCATCAAAATTATTATTGAGCCAATATCCTTTGAGGATTGAGAGTTGCCTTTTAGAGCTTCACTTGTACACTCATACCTGCTCTTTGAGAGAGTCTTTTGTTCTGAGTGATTGTGTATTCATACACCTTAAGGGAGGTTAGTTCCCTTGTTTAGATTCACAAGAAGAGGGTATATCTTCTTGTGTGAGAAGTCTTAAGGTGTGGTATCCTTAAGCAAGTCTAGGATTCTTGAGATTAGAATTCCTAGGAAAGTCTTGAAGTGAGGTATCTTCAAGCAAGAGAGCTGAAGTTCATGTGACTTGAACTTTCAGGGTTTAGGATTCTTGTGACTAGAATTCCTAGGTTGTAACGGTTTGTTAAGCACCCGTAAGCTTAACGTAGATAGTGAAATCTTCAAGTGAGACTTGAAGGGCTGGATTAGCCACACTAGTAGAGTGTGTGTGAACCAAGATAAATTTCTTGTGTCCTTCATTCTTTCAATTCCGCATTTAATTCCTGCTTATTTCGTTTTTATTCGATTATCGCTATTCACCCACCCTTTAGCTTAAGTCTATTGTTCTAACAATTGGTAGCGGAGCCTAACTCTCTGAAAGACTTAACAGTTTGAGAGGTAAAGTATGGGCATTTGGGCAAATTGGCTTTCGATCTTATCAATAGTTCCCTAAGCATCCATCTACCCCTGTCACTAGAGTAGTTGTCTACTTAAGGGTGAAGCTTAATGTTGGTGCTAAAACCCACAGTCTCTCCCTATCTTCTTTCGAATGGCTAAGGAGTGAAGGCTGACTATTGTTGGTCTAGCACATCTGGCTTCTCCTTTCGGTCCTTCACCAGGCTACTACTAAATTAATAGGATTCTACCCAATAGTCAATCAAGAATCAAATTAGGAATTGTGTTATCTTTTTGACTATGCTGTCACAGACTGATGCTGTGTTGTGTACAGGCCGAGGCTGTTGTCAGCAAAAGAGTCAATTAATAGAATCGTTTCTTGCAGGCGCTCTCAATCTATACTGCACCCATTTGCTTTCGATCACAGGTGCCTCCCATGGTTCTCACATTCCTAATACTCACGCATCGGTCAAACACAGGGGATTAAGATTGGTGTTGAGGCTAGTTCCTCAATTAGTTCCTAACCCTCGTCAATAGCTAAAAACTAAGGGCTGGTTGATGTTGTTCCAGTAGCTAAGGTTTCTCCTTTCGGTCCTTCACCTAGCCACCTATAATCATGCATGGGTTTGATCAAGACTCAGACATGGTGCAAGTTTAGAACAATCAAAACAAGAAAGATGGGTTAAGAACATAATGCCAGCAATCTATTGCAATAAAATCAGAAACATGGTCACCGCTTCAACCTAGGAATGGGTTGTTTAGTTCATATTCAAAATTACAAAACAGATGGAAGTATGGAATGGCATAATGTTTTGCAGAATCTGGAGGTTAGGGACAACATGATTACTGCCCAGAAAGATTGCAAAATTGTGTTTCCCTTGGACCCATGGTGTTTTTGGGTCCCACCTCTGTTCTAGATGTTCTGTAAATTTGAGGGGTGTCTTTGTCGATTGGATTCTGCCCCCCTTCCGTGTCTTTTCCCTTCTTCTTTTGTAGGTGCAGCTCTCCTATTGTTCTTCCTCCCAACTTGCTGGAAAGTATGGGCATTTGGGCAAGTTGGCTCGTCAGTTTTCCAGCGTGTGTTGTCAGGATAGGCGTGATGGGCAGCAAGTTGATTGGTAGATTGTAAGTTCCAAGGTGCACTTTGCAGAGGATAATTGTTATTTAAGGTGGATTCTGTTAGAACTCATGACTCCTTGTCTCATTTCAAGGTTTTGATAATGACAAACCATGATTCAATTAAAGACATGACTTGAAGCAAAAAGAAATCAAGCAAAGAACAAAATGCTCAAACAATGTGTTCAAGAGTTGTAGAAACAAACAAGAAGAGAAGAAGAGCTAGGAACCTATTTTGTACAAGGTTAAACACTCAACTTCTTTTAGGACATTGGCTCAAAATTAAAACAACTTTGTTCATGCATCACATAATTCTTGCTCATGCATAAAAATGTTTTCTGAGTCAATAACATCGATGTTGTGTTCTTGGCACATCGATGTTATGCCTTTAAACAATTTTCCAAAATTGGCAGTAGGCAAATAACATCGATGTTGGAATCCATAACATCGATGTTATAATGGTTGTTGCTTTTAAAATTAGTCATAACATCGATGTTCCGATTAGTAACATCGATGTTCCTTCAAGTCAACTTTAAAATCGTTTTTTTGCCGAGCCAAAATAACATCAATGTTGATGCATGAACATCGATGTTCTAATGACCGTTGTATTTGAAAATGTTTTTCAAACAACAACACATCCATGTTTATGTGTAACATCGATGTTGTTTCAAATTGATGCTTTAAGTTAGTTTCGCCGAATCAAAATAACATCGATGTTCATTTACTAAACATCGATGTTCTTTCAATTGATGTCTTAAATCAATTTTCACAGAAGCAAAATAACATCGATGTTGTCGAGTGAACATCGATGTCTTCAATGATCAATCTTTAACTTTTGTTCACATGAGCAAAATAACATCGATGTTGTAAATTAAACATCGATGTTCTTCAATGATCAGTTTTCATCTCATTTTCACAGAAGCGAAATAACATCGATGTTGGTTTTGAAACATCAATGTTCTTCACATGATGCTTTAAAGGATTTTACACAGAATGAAAATAACATCGATGTTGGGTTAGTAAACATCGACGTTTTAGTTACCGTTAGTCCAATAATTCAAATTTACTGGACAAAACATCGATGTTGAGCCTTTAAACATCGATGTTGTGACCGTTATTTTTGACAACTTTTCAGTATCCACTATGTCTTGTCAAAAGGTGTTTCTTAAGTGGATTCCAAACGGCCATATAATTTTTTAGACCTATAAATTGAACATTTTCAGCTCTGATTCAATTGCAAAAAACTCTCTACATTCATGCTATTCATTCACACATACATTACGAATCTTAATTGAGCCAATATCCTGTTGAGGATTTGAGAGTTGCCTATTAGAGCTTAATTTCTTGTATACTCATATCTGCTCTTGTGAGAGTTCTTTTTTTGAGTGATTGTATTGTTATACACCTTAAGGAAGGTTAGTTCCCTTGTTGAGATTCATAGGAAGAGGGTATATCTTCTTGTGTGAGAAGTCTTGAAGTGAGGTATCTTCAATCAGGAAATTAGAGTTTCTTGGGACTAGAACTCTAGGTTGTAACGGTTTGTTAAGCACCCGTAAGCTTAACGTAGATAGTGGAATCTTTAAGAGAGTCTCTTGAAGGACTGGATTAGCCACACAAGTAGTGTGTGTGTGAACCAGGATAAATTGCTTGTGTCCTTCAATTGTTTTAATTCCGCATTTATTTCCTGCTTATTTCGTATTAGTCCGATAAAAGCTATTCACCCCCCCTCTAGCGTAGGGCTATTGTTCTAACAATTGGTAGCGGAGCCTAACTCTTTGAAAGACCTAACCGTTTGAGAGGAAATTTTCTATGGCTTCTTCAAGTTATTTGTATGCAGGAATCGCTGTAGGACAATCCACTACCCGTGCACCGTTCTTTGATGGGACAAATTACGCATATTGGAAGGAAAGGATGAAAATTTTCATCCAAGCCAATAATTTTGCAGCTTGGCTGGTGATAAAGAATGGTGTTCAAGTTCCAACAGGGACGGAAGCGGGGTACAACGAAGATGACATCCAGAGAATTGAAAACCACACCAAGGCGATATACATGCTCCAATGTGCGGTCAATCCGAATGACTATCAAATAATCTCGCGCTGCGCAGCAGCCAAGGAGATGTGGGAAATGCTGGGAATCATCTCTGAGGAAATCGACAGCAAGCAAGATGAGACTGTTAACCTTTGTTTCATGGCAAAGGAAGAATCTCCGGAAGAGGTAAGTACTTCCTATTCGAGTGATGATTTTACATTTGAAGAGCTGCAAAATGCATTTAGTGAAGTATATAGTAAATTCATTTCAGTTTCCAAGGTCAATAAGAATTTAAAGAAACAAATTACAACCTTAGAAAAAGATAATGAGAAATTATCAAATGATAAGGATGAGTTATCAAGTAAAATTGATAAGTTTGAAAAAGAAAAGCATGCTCTTAATATGTCTTGCAATGAACTTAATGAGAAGATATCCTCAAATGTATGAGCTTGTGTTGAATTGGGAAAAGAGAATGAATCTCTTAAGTATCAAGTTAATGATTTGAAGAAAACATTAGAGAAATTTACAAATGGTAGAGATAGTCTTAATCTTCTCCTAGGACAACAAAGAAGTCCAACGCAGAAAGAAGGATTAGGTGCATCAAATGTGTCAAATGATGTCAAACCTACTGTGCATAATGCTAAGACACATAAACATGGTGTTTCATCTTCTACTCATCATACTAGATCACATGTTCATGACACAAGATCATATACTCATCATAGAAGGTCACATGCTCAAAATGCAAGATCAAATGCAAGTAGTGGAAAATCTCATTATGCTAAAATGTATGCCTACAATGGTAGGAATGAAGAATCTCATTACACTAAACCTAGGACCCACATAGCTCAACCTAGGGAAAACAGGGTTATACCTAAGGAAAACAAGTTTACTAGATTGCATAGACATAATCAAAATGGTAATTACTATCAACCTAGAAGGATGCACAATCCAAATGTCATTTGCCAATATTGTAATAGAATAGGTCACATTGCCCTGGTATGTTTTACTAGGCATAGACATTGGGCACAAGATAAGGTCTATAATCGGCATGTTTCTAACCATCAAGGACCCAAAAAGATTTGGGTACTAAAATCCCTTTGATTAGTGTTTTGCAGGTATGCTTGAAGGCATCAAGTGTACTTTGGTACCTTGATTGCGGATGCTCCAAGCAAATGACCAAAGAAGCATCCAAGTTCTTGAATGTGGCCACACTTGTTCGATTTCGATAGAAGTGCAAGACTGAGTGATAGTGCAAAACCGGACCAAGAGGTGACAACATCGATGTTTAACAAGCAACATCGATGTTCTGTGACTTTCAGCTCACCTGATTTTCCAACCAGTAGTTGGAAAACATCGATGTTTTGTGGTCAACATCGATGTTCCCATGAGAGCTGCCAAGCCATAAATCGAGCATGCACATCGATGTTTTGTATCAAACATCGATGTTCGGTAAGAACTTTATTTTTCCAGTAGTCTTTAAACATCGATGTTCGTTTTCTACACATCGATGTTATTCTTTCCAAGCTGTTCAAAATTTCTATCCAGTAGTCAAAAAACATCGATGTCGCATTCTTGAACATCGATGTTCTGCCTTTGTTGCATTTACACAGCTTAGAAATAAGTTAACTTTCTTACTTAAGTTATGAAATTTAGGTAGCATGTTCATGACTAAGTGTTTCAGGAAGAATATTCAGATTTCTTTCAATTTAAGTGAAGCATATAGAGATTAGACACCATCTTATTCGTGATCATGGGCAAAAGAAAGATATAACACTTGATTTTGTCAAGACCGATGGACAAACATGAAGATATCTTCACAAAGCATTTAAAAAAAGTTCAAGTCACAAAGATAAGGGTGGATTTGGGCATGTGCAATCCTTCTTGAAGTTCTCATAAGATGAAGGCCAACTGAGAATGTTAGCAAACATGGTCACAATACCGATGCTTAGTTTCGAAACATCGGTGCTCAGGTAAGTTCTCTAAACAAATTAAATTTTGAGTCGGTACAAGCTAAATTAACACAAACACACAGGATTTTATTGATTACATATTTTACAAAGACACACTTGCATCACACACACATGCTCACACTATTTCATAATATTACAATCACACACATGCTTACATCATTTATATTACATTACAATCACACATAATTTACCTATCCTAATCTAGCTCCTAACGATTTGGTACAGCAGTTACAGAGAAGCTATTAGGATCATTGACTATATTAACCCTCACACTATCATTCCATGCAAACCACATTCCACCCGAGTTATTCTGGCCAGGGATTTCAAACCGGTTCACTGATGGAAAACAGAGAGGGATGAACCTGTGGTTTTCGCTAGGCTGCCACAATGTCTCGGTGAGCAGAACCAGGTTCGGTTTGTACTGGTTCTTCAGGTCTCTCCTCATTCTTGTAAAATCTTGAGAGCGCCTTGTGATTCCCCTGCAATTCCACACGAGCAGGCGAACCTTTGGCCAAGTTGGCGGTAAGCCAGGGACCCGTGAAACACTTTGAGCAGTCATTGAAAGGCGGTAATAGCTTCCTTGTTCTAAGGTTTGATGGGTTGACTCCATTTGAAAACTCTCAAGCCTTTTAGATATGAAGAACATTGTGGCATTGGCAATACCATAGAAGGATGTTCTGAGGGGGCTTTGACTCTCAAGAAAAATAGTCTCTTCCATGGGTGTGACAAAAAACCTAGAAGAGTAGAGCTCATCAACAAATACTAAGCGAGGAATTCTACCTAGTTCATTAGGCAGATCCTCAGACGGCTCACTTACAATACTATAGGCTAATCGGTTTCTCCTGCCTACGGCTGCACCCTCAACAAAAAAGACAGTGGAAGGGGCAGGCATTTTTGGTTTTGATATTTTTTTTTGCTAAACTCTCTTGCTGAAATTGGTTATAATTTTCTGTGTCTAATGAGTTCAATCGTATGCCTATTTATAGAAACACAACTATGTTGCTTCTTCTCTCAGAAGGTGACCCCTACCAATTTCTGGAATGTCCCGAGCTTGCTTCGGAGGTGACCCTTACCCATCTTTGAAAAATGTTCAGAAGAAGGCCCCTCCAAACTGCTTCGATTTCCAAGAATTTCTTTTTGAACAACTTGCCAATTCATTTATTACTAACCTCCAATCTTTCAGCTATTCAAGCATCTGCTTTGTTGAAAATCCTGGCCTCAATTGCATTATTTATTCATCACGGGATTTACTGTCTGATTAGTTGGGTATCTGAGGCAACCAAAGTCCAACCGACAAGACATTTTCTCGAGCCCGGTGTACTTACAACAAGGAGATACCTCCTCATCCTGGGAGGACAGAAATCCAAGAAAATATTTCTTGGGGGCAGAGGCTTCCTTACTACCCTTAAAATTTTCACACATGTTTCATCTTACTAAAGCTCTTGTATTATCTTTGCTAACACAAGCACCTGAGGCTCGTCTAACTCTGTTTTGCAGGTACCCCTTACTGAGGCCAAATGACAGGGTGAACAAAAATATGGTGGAACAAACAACATCGATGTTGTTACCATACACATCGATGTTAGATCAATTCGGATTTAAGCAAAATTGGACCAGTGGCCGAAACAATCAATGTTATTTTACAACATTGATGTTCCGTATCAAAACATTGATGTTCAGGAAGTGTTGACTCTATTGCTATTTCTTTTTGCTAATGACAAAAGGGAGAAGATAAGAAGAAGTATATGCACCAAGTTAGGGGTAATCTTTGTTTGAAAAACATAGGGGAATTATCCTTACGTTGAACTTATAAAAATTGGCATATACTTCTAGTTGTTTGTCATTATCAAAAAGGGGAAAATTGTTAGAACTCATGACTACTTGTCTCATTTCAGGGTTTTGATAATGACAAACCATGATTCAATTGAAGACATGACTTGAAGCAAAAAGAAATCAAACAAAAAACAAAATGCTCAAACAATGTGATCAAGAGTTGTAGAAACAAGCAAGAAGAGAAGAAGAGCTAGGAACCTATTTTGTACAAGGTTAAACACTCAACTTCTTCTAGGACATTAGCTCAAAATTAAAACAACTTTGTTCATGAATCACATAATTCTTGCTCATGCATAGAAATTTTTTCTGAGTCAATAACATCGATGTTGTGTTCTTGGCACATCGATGTTATGCCTTTAAACAATTTTCCAAAATTGGCAGTAGGCAATTAACATCGATGTTGGAATCCATAACATCGATGTTATAATGGTTGTTGCTTTTAAAATTAGTCATAACATCGATGTTCCGATTAGTAACATCAATGTTCCTTCAAGTCGACTTTAAAATCGTCTTTTTGCCGAGCCAAAATAACATCAATGTTGATTCATGAACATCGATGTTCTAATGAACGTTGCATTTGAAAATGTTTTTCAAACAACAGCACATCGATGTTTATGTGTAACATCGATGTTGTTTCAAATTGATGCTTTAAGTTAGTTTCGCCGAATCAAAATAACATCGATGTTCATTTACTAAACATCGATGTTCTTTCAATTGATGTCTTAAATCGATTTTCACAGAAGCAAAATAACATCGATGTTGTCGAGTGAACATCGATGTTCTTCAATGATCATTCTTTAACATTTTTTCATAGGAGAAAAATAACATCGTTGTTGTAAATTAAACATCGATGTTCTTCAATGATCAGTTTTCATCTCATTTTCACATAAGGAAAATAACATCGATGTTGGTTTTGAAACATCGATGTTCTTCACATGATGCTTTAAAGGATTTTACACAGAATGAAAATAACATCGATGTTGGGTTAGTAAACATCGATGTTTTAGTTACCGTTAGTCCAATAATTCAAATTTACTGGACAAAACATCGATGTTGAGCCTTTAAACATCGATGTTGAGCCTTTAAAGATCGATGTTGTGACCATTATTTTTGACAACTTTTCAGTGTCCACTATGTCTTGTCTAAAGGTGTTTCTTAAGTGGATTCCAAACGGCCACATAATTTTTTATACCTATAAATTGAACATTTTCAGCTCTGATTCAATTGCAAAAACTCTCTACGTTCATACTATTCATTCATACATACATTACAAATCTTAATTGAGCCAATATCCTGTTGAGGATTTGAGAGTTGCCTATTAGAGCTTAATTTCTTGTATACTCATATCTGCTCTTGTGAGAGTTCTTTGTTTGAGTGATTGTATTGCTATACACCTTAAGGGAGGTTAGTTCCCTTGTTGAGATTCATAGGAAGAGGGTATATCTTCTTGTGTGAGAAGTCTTGAAGTGAGGTGTCTTCAAGCAGGAAATTAGAGTTTCTTGGGACTAGAACTCTAGGTTGTAACGGTTTGTTAAGCACCCGTAAGCTTAACGTAGATAGTGGAATCTTCAAGAGAGTCTCTTGAAGGACTGGATTAGCCACACAAGTAGTGTGTGCGTGAACCAGGATAAATTGCTTGTGTCCTTCAAGTGTTTTAATTCCGCATTTATTTCCTGCTTATTTCGTATTAGTCCGATAAATGCTATTTACCCCCCTCTAGCTCAGGGCTATTGCACTAACAGATTCCCTCTGAGTAGCATGTGCCTATTCCTTTTTCATTGGAAAGTGCTCTGGGAACATCAGGAGAATGTTTGTTTATGTTGGTAGAGCAGGTGGTGCATGTGGTATAAATTTTATATTCCTCTAGAAATTTCGGGGTTTGCAGGATGCACAGGCTAATGCTGTGCCTAGGTCTGTTGCAGTTCTTCTTCAACTTTCCTTCCAATTGATTTCTGCCTCTTCTACCGATGATGAGTTGTCATGAGGACTTCTTGGATCAAAGTGAAGGCAACGAGCTTCAGTGGAAATCTTGTGATTTCAGGGTGGTTTTAGGCTTTCAATTGAATTCTCGATGAACAACAGCCTCAGGGACAGGATTACAGGTTCTGCCACAGGCTCATGCTGTGGCTGATGCTGTATCTTCACATTCTTCAATGAAATCCTCTTGAATTGATCGAAATGCACCTGAAATCACTAATCATACAGTAAGGGATGGACATTGGAGGAATATGGTGGAATATTGCATAGGAGGCTTATAATCATAATGAATTTGGAACAATTTGCGTCCAAAATTATGCCCTAAACTATGTATATTTCACATGCATCAAGCTAGCGACATGAGGATAGATGGGTGTGCCCCATGGTTCTTGTATTATATATTCTTTGAGGAGAGCACCCCTCCTAGAGCTGTCGGCCACTTGGTTGTTAGTGGTTTTTCACTTGTCGTAACTTATCCATTCTGATGTAATGATATATGTATATGGTTTATGTTTGGGCATACGTCCTGGGGAGCTGGCCAGTCGCTGCTGTGCTCGATGCACACAGTTGAGGGTCCTAATCAATTATTCAACCCTAATAAGTGATAAAGTATAATAATCATAATATGATTAAGGACAAGTGTGGGCTTTAAGTCTGATGATGTCTTTGTGTTTACATTGTGACTTGTTTGTATACTGTGGTTGATACTGTCAGATGCTAGTGTACTTGTGGTTGATTTGTAGTTGTATACTATAGTTTATTTATTTATTGTGAGACAGTGGTTTGGTCTCACCCTTCACGTCTTTCACACGTTACCTGATCATCGGTCAGGAGTGCATATCAGCAGGTGGCGGCGCTTTCCTCTGCGGGTCGGATCCATAGAGTACATTGTATACATGTTATTATATTTGTTTGTCTTTCGCTACATACTCGATTATTATGTAGTGGATTGTGTAATATATTGCGTGATTGAATGATGATTGTCTTGTTTGTATCATATCACAGGATAGAAGGGCATTTTGGTCATTTCACAGTTATAATTATTTTGATTGATTTTTGGGATACGGGCGTTTCACGTAGGTAATCTCGGTTTTACAACGCGATGCAAGCCAAATCTTCTTCTTCTTCCCTTCTCTTTATTTTCTATTCTTGTACACCTGTACAAGGCACACTTACACTTTTCAATTGCACAAGGTTACGACCCAACATGGATGGGTGCCTAACACCTTCCTATGATCATGTTGCCTAAAGGAGTCATATAAAGGCGTTTCCCAAATTTTGTCCTTAATAAAATTTAGTTGGCGACTCCAATGACATGGGATTGACCTAAGGAAGAAGGTGAAAGGAATAGGTGAGAAGGCTGAAATCAATTTTGGGTTGGGTTCTCACAGTTGAAGACTCCACTAGAGAAGTAGTTGGCTCAAGAAACCTTGTGCAATCATCGAGTTTTATGTGCCTTTTTACTTGTCATCATAAGTGCCTCGCATTCATGATGATCGATGTGAAGCCACTACCGTCAGAGGGCGAGGGAATCCAAGTCCACCACATGCTTTCCTTAAGTGATGGTGGCTTGAGTGAATCCGTTTCTCGATGCTTAGAATTGATGGGGATTAATGGGCCATGGAACTCACGCGATATCCATTATCACATGTGAGTAGGTCAACTAATTCCCTAGTGGCAACCTTTTGGCCCCCAACCAGCTACGTTCCCTGAGCATCTCATGCATGATAATTCAATATGTCGTACGTGTATTTGTGTGAAGCTTGTCATATCCTGTATATATGTGCCATATCTTGTTATTTTGGGACCTAGAACTATGCATGCATGGGGTTTAAGAAGAGAGAAAAGGGGAGCAATCATCCATGGCTATCAAGGAGAGAGGGACACTCTATATCTTCAAGCAGTAATCGGCCAACATTCGGATGAGATCCATTTTGAAACAATTTGGGTGGATGTCTGATTGCCGTAAGAATTTGAGAAGTTAGGATTGCATAACACATGCCACCTTGCATTGAGTATTAGAAATGAAACGCACCGAGTCAGATCATGTTGTACCTCTTTCATCCAAACCATTTATTACCAATTTTTTTTTCTTTTGAACCTTCCCAAGCGAGGCACTATAACCCGCTTCTCTACCTTTGGCAGTAAGAGAAAACCATGAACAATGAGTGCGCTAACCAATGGAGGGGTAATATCGGCGCAAGAATGGGTCAAAAGGGTAAACCGACGAGGGATGAGTTTCCAATTTATGAAGAGCGAAGCCTTTAACAAGAGAAGGAATTGCAATCAATGTTTCGGGCCTTGATGAGAAAATTAGAAGAAACATTCCCCCGTGGAATCCTGCTAGGACAACCACTTGCCCAAGTAGCCATGAAACATTTTTGGGATAATATGACAGTATGCACTTGTTGAAGACATGATAAGGGCATCCAACTCCAAAATGCGGCCAAAGAAAATCTCTGGGAATACGTTAGGAGTTGAGGAGAAAAACGGAATGATTGGGGTGACTCTTCGAGATCTGAGGGGCATTCAAAATCACAAGGTGACTCGATGGCTGATGAGGGAAATTAAGGCAGTCCCAGATTTGAAAGTGAGACAGTGATGGCCGAAGCCCAACATGATGATCCGAAGAAAACAATCACTATAGTTCCACGAAGAAAACTTGTGTACCCTAACAAGATAGAATGGCTAATGTAGGAAGATGCCTAGAACAACCAGTGAGGAGGAGAGGACCTTAGGTTTTTAAGTTTCGAGCATGTCTTTGTCTTTTATATTACCAAATAAAAGAGGGTTGAAGCATACTCATGCTAACTTCACCCTAAAGAGTCATCGTTGTTTGTTCTTAATTGGTGTCTTTCTCTTTAGTACTCATGTAATGGACGTCCCTATCCTCCTATTTATGAATATGATGTCTTAAGCCTTATCCGAATTTATCAACTTAGTTTGGGAACCATAAAATGAACTACAAAGTCCTGATCTAGTGGGACAAATTTATACCATCCCAAATTAATAAGCCTGGCTTGTGAAGCCATCTCCCCAAGAAAAAACCAAAAAAAAAAACAAAAAAGACAGAAAGAAAAAAGAAAAAAAAGGGAGAGGTGTTCTTGGACTTCACAACCAATGTCCCACTAAGGGAAGCATTTTTCATTTTGTGTTCTAGGAAAAGTAAAGATTATTTCTACTAGTATGTAGGTAACTCTATTAATGAGCCCGGTCTAAATAATTTTGGTTCCTAAGCTAAGTTCATGAAAGAAGATAAGGTTTAAGTTTGAGTATCTTCTGTTGAGAAAGCATCTCCCATTACCCTTAGCTTCTTTCTGGTAATATTGTCAAGAAGGATCAACACCAAGCCATCTCCCGAAAAGCCACTATAAGATGAAAAATTTGGAGCTTGCCATCACCCGGACATTTGATCATCACACAACTTTGGGAAATAAACTAAAATGATGAAGATAAAGAGGGGGAACCAGTCCGCTAGGTTGAAAACCCGAAAGGGCGATCTAGGCAAAAAAATTAGGACATGCCTACTAGGTCGAAAACCTGAAAGGGCGGCCTAGGCAAAAGTCAAGGCTAATGATGTTTGAGAGATTTGGGGGAACAAGCACATTTTCATGGAAATCCATATTTGAAGTAGTTTCTTATGGTACATCCTGGAAAGAGGGCGGTAAAATCTCTGAGGCCTTGTGAAATCTGTTTCGACCAACACCTAATATCCATGGTATCTGACTCGGTGATTTTCAAAAATACATGCATGATTGCACCTCACAAGTAGGGAAGATACGCATGCATACACTTAAGATGGAGAGGGATCCCATCCAAATACATAAGTCTAGAACATAAGACATGCATACATGCATAAAAAGAAAAAAGAGCAATCGCGTCAAAGTACACGCATCTAGATAATAGGGCAAACATGCATCAATCAAGACTATCTCTTCTTGCTCCGAGGCTGGTGAACCGGTCGAGTGTGCTCTTGAATGGTGTCCTCAGAATCACCCGAAGTAGGATCAACAGAATGGGGAACTGGCTAAGGGGCAGTAGGGGGACAAAAGGTCTAGGAGGTCTGGGGTCCCGTGTTGATGGTACATGACTAGCGCAGCCACCCTTTCACTACTAGAATACAGCTGATTACTCACGGATTTTGTGTGAAACTTTTTTCCCATCACTGATAGTGATGAACCTTGTAGCAATTTGGGCGGAGGGCCAATTTCGGTCGAGAACAAGGGTTTGTGACGGCCATAGTGAGGGAAAAAATTCGTTACACAATATCAGTGACGGCTTTTGCAACGGATTATATTTTCCTCACAATATCCGTCACTAACCTTTGCGCTGGAAGCCCGACTTTTTCCCGCCCCCTTCGTGCCTTTCCCAAATGCGCTTGCGAGGGATTTTTTCGTTACTAATTGCCAGGGATACAAATACATGGCAATTAGTAAAGGAAAAATCCCTCGCTGGTAGTGTTCGGGTGTGATGTTGTTTGTGAGGGTTTTTGGCTCGTGGCAGTTTGTGAGGGTTAAATTTTTTGTGATAATTAGAGACGGAAATTTCCCTTGGTAATATTTACTATACAAGTCAGTTTACCGTAATTTTTTCCTTCGTTCCTTAGTCTTTCCTTTTCTTTTTTGTTTTTGCTCCCTGCCTCCAATCGCCTATGAAGCCTAAATCGCCCAAAACCACGTTTCCTCCACGAATTCCTCAAATCCCCGCATAAACTCAGCACCTCCTCTCCCGATAAACACCTAGCCACCACTAATCGAATCCCTAAATTCGCAGACAAGAAAACCCTAATTTCCCTTCCACCAAATCGAGAGACTGTATCCCTAAATCAGCACATAGGTAAACCCTAATTCCCTTTCCACCTAGCCGTCACTCTTTCTTTGTCGCCTTCACTCCTTTTCTCACATTGAATTGGCGGTGAGAGACGGGAGAAGAAACCAAATCATCGAAAGAAGGAACCAAATTGGCTATGAACTAAGGCATTGTTGGTTTAATTCTTATTTTCCTGCACTGCATGTTGTTGTTTCTGTGTTTTGGTTACTTGTCTGTTCGATTCACTCTATAATGACTTGTCTGCTTTTGGTAGGGACGGGAGAAGAAACCAGATCGTCGAGAAGAAGGAACCACTGCGGTGTCAAAAAGAGATTCGCTTCGTATATGAGAGTTTGTTGGTTTAATTCTCATTTTCCTGCATTGCAAGTTGTTCTGTTTTTTGGCTAATTGTCTGTTTGATTCGCTCTCAAATGACTTGTATGCTTTTGATTCGCTATTTTTTTATGCTTAACTTAGGTTTGCATGTGTCAATTGTTGTTGCTTCGCTTAGTACAGTTGTTGGTTTAATTGTTATTTCCCTACATTGCATGTTGTTGTTTGTATGGTTTGACTACTTGTCTATTCGATTTGCTCTGAAATTCCTCATCTGCAATTGGTTCTCCTTTGTTGTTGTGTGCTCCGGATTGGATACGATTGTGGTGGTAGGTTGTTGTATAAATTTGTTGTTGTTTAAGTTATGTGTGTATCTGTGATGATGGTTTAAATTATGCACAACCGTAAATGGACAAGGTATATCAGCTGGAATACTTGAGGTTGCGGGCTACTGGTCTAAAGTGGAGCTAAACTCCGGTACCACATGTCACAACGCAAAGTACCTGGCCTAATGCGGTTGTGTGTGTCTTTGCAACATTAATAACATTGTTCTTTGTTTCGCACAGGAAGAATTGGTATCAAAACGCATGCTGGTTGAACTGAAGAAGGTGAATACCCTATTGAACAAGAACTTATAAACATCGTGTAGTATATAACAAGCTGGAAGAAAGGTTAATTTTATTGTCTCTCCTCTTCAATTACAAAGTGTATTAATTTGGTGATATTTTTCTTAATGCTGCCTACATGTTGAATTTGACTACATACAGTTGTGGTTAACTAAATATTATTGTAGTTATTTGTTGTTGTTTAAGCTATGTATGTTTCTGTGATATGTGGAATTTATGTACAACCACAATTGGGCAAGGTATATCAGCTAGAATACTTGAGGTTGCGGGCTACTAGTCCAAAGTGGAGCTAGACTTCGGTACCACACGTCACAACGCAAAGTACCTGCCCTAATGCGGTTGTGCATGTTTTTGACTCAACTCTTGACTTGAAAAATGTATTAATTTGTTGGTGTTTTATTTAATGTTGTCTACATACTTGCTGAAATATATTAATTTGGTTCGCAGATATGGACATTCGATGTAGACGTAGTTGGATGTATGATAGGCTAATGCCTAATTGCAGTGGGTATTCTCCTCAATTCATTAATGGTATTAATGAATTTGTAGATTTTGCACGTAGGCAACAACAATTTAGGGCTGGTAGACAACTTAGGTGTCCTTGCTCTAAAGATAGAAATACTAAGTTGGTTGACCCTGATATGGTGCTTGTACATTTGATGAAATATGGGTTCAAGCCGAATTATTGGTGTTGGACTGAGCATGGTAAGGTTAAACCAGTTAGTTCTGAAATGGGTGAGAGTTCCAATATTACTAAGCAGTCGGATAATGAGTCACCTAACAATACTTATGAGCAAATGGTGTATGATGCTGTAGGTCCTACTGGATTTGGAGGTGAGTATTATACCAATGTGTATACAAATAATGTTGAACCGCAGCATAGTGAATCTGCTCAATTTTTTGACACCCTAAATGCTGCCCCCCGCCCTTTGTATCCTAATTGTACAACCTTTTCAGAATTGTCCATGATTGTCCAGCTTATGAGTCTGAAATTTGATTACAACTTACCTTAGGTTGTATAGATAGAATTTGTGATGTCATAAAAAGAGTTACACCTGAAGGTGATTGTGTGCCAAGTAACTTTTATGAGAGAAAGAAGTTGGTGAGGAAGTTAGCTCTCGAGTCCACTACATTTGATTGTTGCGAAGATGGGTGTATGTTGTTTTAAAAAGAGGATTCTGCATTGACACAATGTAAGTTCTGTGAAAAACTTAGATACAAACCAGTTAGTGAGGGAGGGAGGAGAAGTAGATCAGTTCCTTGTAGGAGGATGCATTATTTTCCTTTAATCCCTAGACTAAAAAGGTTGTTTGCTTCTGTTAGGACAATTGAAAGTATGACATGGCATCATACTAATAGGAGAGAACCAAGGGTCTTATGTCATCCTTTTGATGGCGAGTCATGGAAACATTTTGATAGAACATACCCTGATTTTGCTTCAGAACCTAGGAATGTCAGACTTGGCTTGTGTGCTGATGCTTTCAATCCTTTCAATAACAATGGCAACCCTTTTTTTTGTTGGCCTGTTATTTTAACATCCTATAATTTGCCCCCAGAAGTGTGCATGACAACACCCTTCATGTTTCTTTCCTGTTTGATCCCCGGACCACATGATCCAAAGTCTAGAATAGATGTGTATTTGGAGCCCTTGATAGATGAACTTAAATTGTTGTGGCAACATGGTGTCCAAACCTATGACATTTCGAGAAAAAAGTACTTTCAGTTGAGGGTTGCACTTATGTGGACAATCCATGATTTTCCTTCATATGGTATGCTGTCAGGATGGAGCACGGTTAGTTGGTTAGCTTGTGCCATTTGTATGGATAGAACAAAGGCAATTAGGCTGAAGTATGGGCATAAAACTTCCTGGTTTGACTGTCATAATCAATTTTTACCACTTGACCATGCATTTCGACGGAACACGGATGCATTTAGGAAGAATGTGGAGGAAACCTCAACACCTCCTCGTAGGCTAGGAGGGGATGAAGTTTGGGAGCAGGTAGCAGACTTACCTAGAGTAGTTGAAATGCCATTTGATGCTGACAAGTTTTGGGGTTGTGGAGAAAGTCATCATTAGACCAAGAGGAGTATTTTCTTTGATTTACCTTATTGGCATACCCTTCTGGTTCGGCATAATTTAAATGTTATTCACATAGAGAAGAATGTCTTTGACAATGTATTCCACACTGTCATGAATAACAAAAACATAACCAAAGACAATCCAAAAGCTCGGTAAGATTTGCAATTGCATTTTAGGCGTCGTGAATTAGAGTTGCAAGAATTACCCAGTGGTAAATTTGGCAAACCTAAAGCTAAATTTGCATTAACATACTAGCAACGTGTAAATGTGTGCAACTGGGTAAAGGAATTGAGACTGGATATGCTTCAAACTTAGGTAGATGTGTGGATGAGAAAAATGCCAAATTGGTTGGGATGAAAAGCCATGATTGTCATGTGTTTTTTTAGCGTTTGCTTCCCACTGCATTTTGTTCATTACCACAATCCATATGGAAGCCATTGACTGAGTTAAGCATCTTCTTTTGGGATTTATGTGCTACTGAATTACATGAGGATAAGTTGCAATAAATGGAGTCAAATATCCCAATCATTCTATACAAATTAGAAAGGATATTCCCTCCTGCATTTTTTGACTCTATGAAACATCTACCAATACACTTGGCATATGAAGCAAGGATTGGAGGGCCTGTTCATTATAGGTGGATGTACCCATTTGAGAGGTAAATCCAAAAACTTTAGTTTAACAACGTTTCATCTAAAAAGAATATTAGTGGCTTAGCTTGTTAAACAAATTAACTTTACCTTCTGTATCATTTTAGGTTCTTACATGACTTAAAAGGTACGGTAAAAAATAGAGGCAGACCTGAAGGGTCTATTTTTGAGGCATTTTTGGCACTTGAGTCCTCATTTTTCTGTTCCTACGACTTTGAGTCTAACGTACCAACAAGACTTAGCAGAGTTTCAAGGAATGAAGACACTGGGTGCCCAATTCCAAAGTAGTCTTGTATCACTACTTTCCAGCAAATAGAAAGACCTGATGGTAGTAAGAATACGCGTTACTTGAATGATGAAGAGTATGCTGCAGCACAGCTTTATGTACTCATGAATTGTGATGAAGTAGTGCCATTTGTGAAGTAAGCTTTTTCACTCTCACAGTAAGGTTTGTGTCATAGATTTATCCATAATGCACAGTTGTCATTGTAATTACAACAACTGCTTTGTAGGATATATGAGCAAGCAATGTGTTACCATTACCCAAACATCTCTGAAAAAGATATCCAGCTCTCTTTTGAGGATCATTTTGTTTCTTGATTTGATACATATGTAAGTAGTATCATATAAACAATTGTCCAATCAATTGAGATGTCACAACTTTTGGACAACTTATAAAGGCTAACGATATTCTCTCTATGCTTAGGTATCTAACCCGGAAAACATGGTACAAGAGCAGCAACTTAGAGACTTGGCATGGGGTCCAAGTAAGAAAGTTTCTGTATGGAAAAAGTATTATGTCAATGGTCATGTTTTCCACATAAAAAAATGGGCAGAGGGTAGGAAAACTGATAATAGTGGAGTGTATGTAAAGGGGGAGGGGTCTAGTGAGTATTTTGGTGTGTTAGAGGAAGTAGTGAGGCTAAGAAACAGAAAAAAAAAAAAATAGAGTAGTGTTGTTCAATTGTTCCTGGTATGATTCTGTATGTAAAAGGGGTATTAGGGTGAATGAACAATATGGAATCATAGAAATCAATCAACGTAGAAAATACCCTAAGTTTGACCCATTCATACTAGCTTGTCATGCGTATCAGGTATATTATATGCCTTATCCTCGTGGAATAAGAGAGAAAGTAGATTGGAGGGTTGTTGTTAAGACAAGGCCTAGAGGTAGAATAAATACAAATCACAACACCACTCTTGCATTTCAAGAATCTGAATTGGCAGGCACTAGTAACATTGACATAGATGTTGACCCTGTTGGCCCATTATTAGATTCTAATGTAAACTTTGAGGAGCTTGATGGTGATTGGAATGCAGTGGAAGAAGACCTTCACACTGAAGATGTGGAAGAGGAGGAGGAAGAGGAGGAATGGAAAGATGTTGAGCTGGAAGCAGAAAGGAATGAAGAGGAGGAATGGGAAGATGATGAAAAAGTATAACAATGACCTGCATCAGAATGAAAATGATGGCTCAAATGAAGATGATGACATTGACATGCACTATAGTGAAGATTATGATTCTAGTGAAGATGATGACATGGATGACAGTGATTTGTAAATATTTATGATGTTCACTCACTGAAATTTCAATACTTTGAATTTTTGTTATTTGTTTTATATTTTTATTAACGTTACTATGTAATGACTTACTGACCAAACTGTTTTCTTCTTATAGATGACTGGAACGAGCAAGCAAAAGGTGAGGAGGGCTAAAAAACTAAAGACTACATAAACTACAATGCCTCCTCCATCGCCTATTCAAGTACCAACCCAAAGTAGTCACAACCCAGTTGCAACCAATGATCATCACAGTAGTCCAAAACCCACCCAACCTACTACAAATCCACCATCACCCACCAATTTCATGCCTACTCCGACAGTTCAAATACCCCAGATTAGGACTATAGTACAACCAAAAACTGAACAGCATTCTGCACCAAATCCTACTCAAGTTGAAACTCCTCCAATAACACCTGTAAACCCTTTTCCAACCGTGCAATCTGACCTGCTTTCACCACAATCATCAGTAGGAAATGTTCAGGGTGCTCCTTCAGCTTCTAGCCCTTCCAATTCCAGAGACAATGACATATCGGTCATAGGAGATGAGTAAGAATCTGTTGTGCTTAACTTTAATAACCCATTTGTTGTATTTCATTATTTTGTTTCAATCTATTAATTCTTTAATATTTCTTCTTCTTTATGCAGGGTTTTTCTTGATAATCAAGTATTTGTGAAATTTATTACTGAAACAATCAAGGGTCACTTCAAGGATCATACATTAATTGGAAGAAAGGGCCAGAACAAGAAAGGAACCAATGGTTTGAAGAGTTTGGGGTATTACTACTGTATTCCTCCGTTGACCATATGCTATCTAAGTTTATTGATAAGTTACATACAAACTTATCCTACTCTCCTTGTTTCAATTTATATTCAGACGGCATTTCATTGGCAACCTTAAAATACGCCTCCTGTGCATAGAGTATTTGAACATCATGGATCGGTGGTGATGCCAAGTATGCTTTCAAGGGTTCGTAAAAAAACTACCAGGCCTGCGTGGATGGGGAAATCAATATGGATGGAATTGAGGAGGTACTGGGCATCAGAGAAGTTTAAGTCTCTGAGTGCGACTAACAAGGCCAACCGGGCATCTAATTGTGGTGGTAAGGGATATCCAGTACACACTGGAGGGAGCATAACCTATTTCACACATAGACAACACCTGGTAAGGGTGTAATATAAGTCTTTATTTACTTTTTTTCGGATAAGGATAAATGTTGGTGGTTTTCAATGATGAGCGTTATGTTAATATCTCTCATTTCTCTTTTGTAGGCCAATGAATTAGGATATGTCCCTGGTACTGCTGAAACATTCTACCGTACCCATTCCATAAAGCCGAAGGATAATAAGTGGGTAGTGGTGAATGAGCGAGCAAAATCCACTCTTGTAAGTCAACTGATTTGCATTACAATTTCTTCTATTAACATATGCTTATTCCATGTCACTTATAATGTTAATTACATGTTTTTCAGGAAACATTTAAAGCTAAATTGTGTGATGCACATTCGAGTGAAGGATCTACTGGTGAAGAAATGTCTAGAAGAAATGGGCCACGAGAAGTTGCCGTATGGTTGGAAGCTGTTGGAGGCATGAAGAAAGGAAGAGCCTATGGTATTGCTGGTCAACAAGAAGCCTTTTTCCTAGTTCTTCAAGCTCAACTCCAGGTTCTTCCTCTTACTCTTCCAGTGATTATTGGGAGAAGAAGTTTGAAGAACAACTCAAGAAAACAACCTCCATACATGCTCCGATTTAGCAATCAAATATTTTGTTTAATGATTGTGGATTGATTTGTGTAGGTAATATTGCCAATATGAGTGAGGATGGTGACGATTATTCTTCTGCGTATGAGACTGGTGAAGAGGAAGGTGGAAGCACTTCAGAAGGTACTTGTGTTTTCTGAAAAAAGAATGTGATACATTATACTATCATTTATACATGTTCTTCCATCTTTCCCTTCAATGTTTGTGAACTGATGTGTTTTTCTAAATGTGGCAGAGGAGCAGTGTATGCTTGTTGCTGAGTATGCTGCTAGTGTTCAATTTTCCTGGGCTGTTCAAGTTCTGGTGCTAGTAGGCTTTTATGAGATTGATGTTCCCCACTTCATAATCACGTTTATGGTTTTATCAACTCTTTATCGGTACAAAGTTTTTTATTGTACACTTGGATGTTTATTGCCACACTAACTCTTTATCACTAGCAACTTTTTATTGGGATCTTTGCCATTTGTCGGTACAAAAACTTCCAGTGATTCTTTGCAATTTTGTTGGGATCTTGGATGTATTACATTGAAACTATTGTTCAAGTTTAATGTTCATATTGGAGGATTGTTTTTATTGCCAAGTTCTGGGTAGAATGTTGGGATGAATGTATTGTGGCAGGAATGTTTTGTGGAATGAATGTTTTGTGGAATGCATGTGTTGTGGAATGAATTTGAAAAGGCCTGTATACCGATCATATTTCAGTACGATAGCAACGGGTATTCATCCTGTACGCATAGGGGCCCTCACAAAATCCGTTGCTAACATGTAATTTCAACCTCCCAGAAACATAAGTTGCGTGGGGTGTAGTAACGGATTAGTAGTCAAGGAAACATAAGTATCGGATATTTCCCTTGCAAATAGTGAGGGGCTTACTGAGGGACAGTTAGCTAGGGATAGAAGCTGGCACAATTGCCCACACCAGTTCCCTCGCTAATTCCGTTGCAAAGCCGTCCGCCACAATATCCGTCACACACTGATTTGCAACGAGCCCTTTCGCCACGGATCCAGTCCGCTACAAAATCCGTCACAAAATGACATTTGTGACTGATTTTCCCAAACATCCGACATAGAATCCGTGAGTAATTGGCTGCATTCTTGTAGTTTCTCTCACATAAGAAGTCAACTTCTGTATCCGGATAGCTTGGGCTCTTAGGGTTGCCTTTGCTTGCCCGAGCAATGTCCAAAGCCGAGATGCATCAGCGGCTGGGAGCTTTTACTAGAGGATAATCAAAAACCATGGGAAAAAGATGAAGGACGAGAAAGAGTGATATGAGAAAATACCGTGGCAATATTAGCAGGGAAAGGTGGGAAATCGGGGGGAAGATCCTCGAAAAAGGGCACCCAGCAATGCCTGTAAGCGTCATAAAAGGACTCAAAATCGGCCTCACATGCCGGAAGAGCAGGGCGAGAGGTAGAAGAAAACGCTTCAGTATTCTTTGTCCTCGAGAACAAGCTCTGGCGAGAAGGACCTACACTGGTCACCGATCCTCTAGATTTTGGAGTAGTCAATGGCGACATCAAGTACGTTTTGATGAGGGAAGAATAGTTGCCAGAGGTGGTCAAGTCATTAACATGCCAATCTAAGTAGTCATCCTCAGCAGCTTCACCCCGTTCGTTAATATCCCCCATGGAGATCGGCAGATCGGATGGTATCTGGGGTTCCCTTATAGTTTGTGCACAGACACTATCTTCGAGATACCACACCATCATATAACGGTATCCTATCAAACATCAGCAATTATCCATCACTAAGGTTGGGGAGTTAATCCTCTCCAATCTATCCTGGTAGGCCGTAAAATGTAAAAACTGGATCTGCCAATAAGTATTCGGTAAGACAATGATACCAAAGGGGATTTTTCAAGGAACAAAGATAAAGAAGAGAGGATACCTTACTGACATGACAACATGATCTATGTAATGATGGGCCCATACTCGGTCATGGGCATGACTCGTAATCTCGCAACTCGGGGAGCCCCATCGAACAGAAACCAGCCATGCCTCCTCACCTCCCAAACCAAGCCGAGCTATAGAAGTACTTGGCAGCAACTAGGGAAAAGTTGGACATCTCTCGGTAGGCGTTCGCAAAACCCGCTGAAGCCCAATCAATTCACGGTCTGTCTAAGTGAACAAGCGGTGCCAATAAATCACATCAAACCCGATCGCTACTAGAAGTAAAAGGCACCTGTTCATGCTTGTCAATATCATGCCCCGAGCTCTCTGCTCAGCCGTCCTAGGATATTGAGGATCCAATAAGGCGTCCTGCAGCCACTTAGTTGATACCTGACATATACGGACCCAGTTGGGGGAAAGTCCCACCAATTCCTGGAAACAGTCGAGGCCTAGCTGTTGATTGAAGATGACAGGGTCACCATGGAATAATAGCCCAGTGATATGAGTAAAATCTGAGGGAGTCATCATCATCTCACCACAAGCAAGATTGAAAGTATTGGTGGTATCCCACCACCTCTCGCCTAGAGCCAATATAGCATGCAGGTCGACTTTGTCCCCTAAAAAAGTACAAAAGAAGTCCCACAACCCGACCCCCTCAATGTTTTCTTGAATGAGCTTGTTCTTTCTCACATGGTCAAGGATGAGAGGGCGGGCATTAGCCCGAGCATGATTTCGTTGCCTATCCTTCAAATCCTGTGTAGATGTATCAAAAGAAGTCATTGCTCGTGCCAACATGGGATTAGAAACATCAAACTAAAACCAAATACATCAAGACATGCATCATGGGGATGGGATTGCACACTTACGTCATGCATTCCAACATCATAGCGTAGTTTTATTTACGGGTCAAAACATAAGAAAATCATAAAAACCTGCTCGAGAGAAGTTCAAAATTGACCAGAATTGGGACAAGCTCATCAATACCCATTTTCCCGATATCAATTATGTACACTCACAATGTCAAAATAACACCCAAAACACCCAAAATCCCCAAATTTCGCCAAGAACCCTAAACCTCCAATTCAGACAAAAACCTCAATTCGTGATTTCTTGTGTTTAATTCATGAAATAAATATAGAGGAAAGCACTCGAGACATCCTAGGGGCATTACTAAACATTCAAACAGATCATGCATCACACAAATTCAAATTCAAGCGGCATATGAGCATAAACTCGAAATTCAATCGAAATGGGAATTCGACGAGTTTTTGGTGCTAAAAGTTACTTACTTGAACCTTATGGAGCTGGGAGGAGATGTGCTTGCTAGGGGATTTCAACAATAAACTCGAATTTTCCTCTAGGTTGGATTTTTTATGATAGTTCCTCATGAATTCTTCCCGCGATTTGGGAAGATTTGAAGATGATGATGTCACGGATGAGGGGTAGATGAGTTTGGGGAGGATTCAAAAGTGTTTTGAGGGTAGAAGGAGAAGAGAAAAATTGAGAGGGTTGGTGTTTTGATGGATTTTGAACTAAGTAAAAGAAGAGAGAGAAGGATAAGGGTTTTTAAACCCGCCTGGGGGCCGGCGGTCATGGCGAGAAGACCGCCAAGCTCTGGTGGTCAACCCCAAATGACCGCCAGGCGCTGGCGGGCTTCCTCACCACCACGTCCTTTATGGGCTCCTTTTTCGATTTTTCACGGGCCTCGCGCTCGGTAACAACCCTTTTTCCAAGGTAAAACCCTGTATGCATATTTTTAACTCCCGAATAACAAGATACATTATTTAAATTTGGATATTCTCTAATTAGGGGCATGATACCCTGCTTTATCAGGCACGACAAGTCCATTATCCTTTGAATTTTGCTAAGCATACACCAGGGGTACACTAAACCTCATCTCCAAAACCATATTGAGATACTTGGGTCCTCACCCCACTTCCAACTTGTATGTCTCAAGGGGCACGACACATCCCTTTTTTCTTCAAACTCAGTCGAACGATGTGGGGGCATAGCATCCAAAGAACCATGAGGCAGTGTTCTTTTCAAACCAATAAGGCTGTGAGGTAACTAGAATTATCAAACTAATCCAGAGTAAGTGTGGCAACCTGATTATGAGGCGGCATCCAACCTAGAACCCGAGAACATGAGATATCCACTTTAGTAGGAGCATGGGATCCAGGCTGCCGTTTCGGGCTTCCAACCTAGCAGATATGTCCTAATTTTTGCCTAGATCGCCCTTTCGGGTTTTCAACGTAGCGGACTGGTTCCCCCTCTCTATCTTCATCATTTCATTTTTTTTTTTGCTTTATTTCTTAAAGGTGAGTGATGATCGAATATCCGGGTGATGGCAAGCTCCAAATTTTTCATCTTATGGCGGCTACTTCGGGAGATGGCTTGGTGTTGATCCTTCTTGGCAGTATAACCAGGAAGACACTAAGGGTAATTGGAGATGCTTTTTCAACAGAAGATACTCAAACTTAAACCTTATCTTCTTTCATCAACTTAGCTTAGGAACCGAAGTTATTTAGATTGGGCTCATTAATAAAGTTACCTACTACCAGTAACATAAAATGAAAAATGCTTCTCTACCGTGGTGCATTGGTTTTGATGTCAAAGATTACCTCCCTTTTTTTCTTTTTCTTTTACTTTTTCTCTTGGGAGATGACTCCGCAAGCAAGGCTTATCAATTGGAGATAAAACATAAAATTCGAAATAAAATTGTCTTAGTGGATCAGGTCTTCGTAGTTCATTTTATGGTTCCCAAACTAAGTTGATAAATTCCGATAGGGCTTAAGACATCATATTCATAAATAAGAGGACAAGGACATCCATTACTTGAGTACTAAACGAAAAGACACTAATTAAGGACATACAACGATGACTCTTTAGGGTGAAGTTAACATGAGTAGGCTTCAATCCTTTTTTATTTGGTAATATAAAAGACAAAATAAACTTGACACTTTAAAACCTAAGGTTCACTCCTCCTCATTGGCCATTCTAGGCGTCTTCCTCCATTACCCATTCTATCTTGTCAGGGTACACAAGTTTTCTTCGTGGAACCATAGTGATAGTTTTCTTCGGATCATCATGTTGGGCTTTGACCATCAATGTCCCACCTTCAAATCCCGGACTGCCTTCGTTTCCCTCATCAGCCATCACGTCACCTTGTGATTTTGAATTTCCCTCTGATATTGGAGAGTCACCCCAATCATCCCATTTGTTTTCCCTTAACTCCATAACGCAATCCCAGAGATTTTCTTAGGCATTGATGCTTTCCCGAGTAAGTACTTCATTTTGGAGTTGGATGTCCCTTATCACGTTTTCAACATGTTCATATTATCCCATAGCATCTCGAAACTGCTTCATGGCTACTTGGCAAGTGGTTGCCCTAGTAGGACTCCCTGGAGGATTGTTTCTTCTAATTTGCTCATCAAGGCCCGAAACATTGATTGCACATCCTTCTCCTGTTGAAGGCTTCGATCTCCGTAAATTGGAAACTCACCCCTCGTTGGTTCACCCCTTGGGCCTATTCTTGTGCCCATATTATCCCTCGATTGGTTAGCATGCTTATTGTTCATGGTTTCCCCTCACTGCCAAAGGTAAAGAAGTGGGTTATAGTGCCTTTCTCGGGTGGGTTCGAAAGAAGAAAGTTGGTGATGAATGGTTTGGGTGAAAGAGGTGCAACATGATCTGACTCCTGACTTGGTGTGTTTAATTCTCTAAAACTCAATGCAAGGTGACATGTGTTATGCAATCCTAATTTCTAAAATTCTTAGGGGAACTGGACATCAACTCAAATTATTTCAAAATGAATCTCTTCTCAATTTTAGGCCGATTAAGACTTAAAGATATAGAGTGTCCTTCTCTCCTTGATAGCCATGGACGATTACTCCCCTTTTCTCCCTTCCAAACTCCATGTATGCATAGGTCCATGTGTGCATAGGTCTAGGTCCCAAAATTGATTTGAGCCTTCTCACTATTGCTTCACTTTCTTTCTAGGGTCAATCCCATTTCATTGGAGTCGCCACCCAAATTTTATTATGGACAAAAATTGGGAAAAAAATTCAAATGACTCCTTTATGCAATTGGTCATGGTGAACCAAAGACATGGGATCGGGGGTTTGTCATGGATGGGAAGGTGTTAGACACCCATCCATGCTGGGTCGAAATCTTGTGCAATTATAGAGTACAAGTGTGCCTTGTGCAGGTTTGCAAGTGTGGAAAATAAAGAGAAGGGGAGAAGAATAAGATTTGGCTCGCATCCCATTGTAAAACTGAGACTACCTATGTACCCGAGTGACCGGGGTCAAAGCCACGTAGTTCTAAACATGGCATCAAGTCACTACTTACATCATCAAAAACATCTTTATATAGTCAGCGAAAATAAACCAAAAATGATTTAGTGTTACCTCTTATAGCCCTCTTGCTCCTTATGTTGGGTTGTGTTCTCTACCCTCCTTCTTGCTACTTCTTAGCTCTATGATTGATCCTCTTCTTGATTCCTCCTTGCGGGACTACTGCTGATGCTCCCCACAGAAATCCTTCAGAGTTTTTGCTTAAGAATACATTTCTAAGTTTGGAGAGGTAGTATTTATCCAAGCAACAAAGCTTATGGGTGTGTGTGAAGAAAATTGTGTGTGCTTTGAAATTCGAATCGGGGGTCCTATTTATAATGTTCTGGGTGAGTGTAGGGGCGTGACCTCTTAATGATGAATATCATGGCCGAAAATCTGGGCCAAAGCCGTGTGGAATCGAATTAGGAATGAAAATCGGTAAAAAATTAGTTTCTGGGCGCCCATGACCTCCAGGACTGGATGTCTTCCCGAGATGGCCCCCGGCTCCTCCTGTTTCACACGTTCTTTTCTTTTTCAGCCCCCAATCCCCCTAATTCCGTCCTAATTTGATCTAACCATATAATTAACCCCTAATCAACCCAGAAAATCCTCCTTTCTTGATTAGTAGTCTCTCTAATCATTTCCTAATTGATTGATTCACATCAGCATCCCCATTTTATGCAAAATCATACCATAAATATTTTTACCAATTAAAGGATGATTTGATTCTTATTTTCTACGAAAATCAGAACCAAAATTAGTCTGCAAGTAAAGTGTTTATGGGTTGATTAAACTCTGGAGAATCCATATTCCGTCTACTTGGGCCCTTAAATTTATCCCTAACCCTAAAAATAAATAATCCGTAGTAGAATTCCATGGTTATGGGGCTTGAAGGAAGGGGAACCAGCGTATCTCATTATAAATGGGTTGAAAACAAAAATTAAAGTCCAAGCAATGAAATAAAACATATTTTAGTATATTAGACCTTAGTATATATTTTTGTCATAAGATTAAATCATCTAATTAATCCTAGAATTCAAACACATACAGGTTTAAATTACCAAATATATAAATTCTACTAAAATAAATCCAAACATGTCTTAATCCCAAGACCAAATGATCTCATCAATCTCAAGGTTCAAGCATGTTCAAAATCTAATTTAGTAGAATATCTTTGGGTCAAATTTGGGTGTTCACAGATGCCCTCGTTGAAGAGTCCTTAGAAATTAAGGTCGAAACAATGCAAGAAAGGAACAACCAAATTTGAATGATTGATGTAAGTGGTTATTGTGATGTGTCCAGAATTTTGAGCAGCTATGCTCTTTGTTTGGAAATATGGTGCAGTTATGCCACTAAGACACAACCCAAATCATTTGAAATTATGGGGCAGCTATACTCCCATATGCACAATCATCTCAAAATTTCCGGTAGCTATGTCCTATGGAGGCGATGAATTTTAAAACTTTGGGCAGTTATGCCCAATGATGTATGATTATCTTAAAACCTTGGGGCAGCTATGCCCCTAATGCGTAATTGATTGGAAAAATATGGGCAGTTTTGCACCTTGTGTGCAATCAATTCAAAACATATGGTCAGATATGCTCTTGACGTGACCAATTTTGAATACTTAGACAGCTATGTCCTTAGTTTGAAATAAACTTAAAAAATCTGGGCAGCTATGCCCTTGGTGTAACCAACTCTAAAATTTTTGAAAGCTATGCCCTTAATGATCAAAGTAAAAATATGGGTAGCTATGCCTTTCAAATAATCAAATTGAAAAAACTCAGGTAGTTATAACCCTGATGCATTCAACTTTAAAAACTTTGGCAGTTATGCCCTCCATGTAATCAAATGAAAAAAAACACTCGGGCAGTTATGCCCATCATATGTTCAGAAACTCGGGCAACTATGCCCCTGATGTATGCAAGTGAAAAATCTGGGCAGCTATGCCCATCATGCAATCATGAACTTGGGCAGTTATCCCTTTCTACCTCATAAACATGGACTGCTATGTCCATAATGCAATTGAAAAACTTGGGCAGCTATGTCCTTGATGCATTCAAACTTAAAAAACTTGTGCAGCGATGCCCCTTTGAAAACCCAAGCAGCCATGTCCCTTTGAAAACTCGGGCAGCTATGCCCCTGATGTATTTAGATAAAAAATTGGGGCTGCTATGCCCACTATGCAATCATGAACTTGGTTTAAAATTAACTTAAAAAATTTGGGCAGCTATGCCCCTCATAAGTCTCAAAAACTCGGGCAGCTATACCCCTGATAAAATTAAATAAATAATAAAAAACCGGGCAGCTATGCCCATGGCGTAATCAATTTCGAAAATGCTGGCAGCTGATGCGTTATTTTTACGCGTGACTTTTCAAATTTATAATTCCTGATTAATTCACAACACGACACACAATATATCTCACGAGTAAACGCAACAATTGTTAACTGCAAGCGTTCAGTATACTATGTAGAGTAGTAGTCTAATCAAGGTCGATCCACGAAACAAGGAATCAAGTACTAACTAGTCAATCAATAATTATTATCTAAGAAAACTAAACAAAGGGTGATGTAGGTGTTGTCGACACAAGCAAAATAAAAGAAATAAAATTCTAAACTTATTCTAATGTAGAGTTTAATCAATATCTAAAGCAATCTAGGAAATCGGGATTCACACAAATACATTCTAGGTTTTTAATCAATGGTGTCGAAATTATCTAGGTCATGTGTGATTGTGGGCAATTATTTCTAATATCTTAATCCTCAGCTCTCGCTTGTTGAATCAAATATCTAGTAAAGATTACGATCTAGCTCTCGCGTAGCCTAGCATCCATACTAAACTCATTAAGCATAAAACAATCAATCGAGCCCTAAGAAACTATCAGCTCTTGCATATTTTAGCATCAATCAATCTATATTCTTCTAGGTATCATCATATGAATCACGTAGCTCTCGCATCTTGCAATCAATAAGAATCAATCCAAAGTAGAAAGGTAATTTGGCACACATAGATTGAACAATCAACACACATAATTTATCAAACTCGATCCATCAATTATAAAATCATAGAAGTAATTGGCTACATCCCTAATCCTAGATTAGGGAATTAGTTATTCATAATAAAATAGCAATATATCAATATCTCACAAGAATTCATCAAGAAAACAATAAGACAGAAAAAAACAAATAAAAAAGAGAGTAGTGAAGTCAGATGGCCGGTTTTCTGTCGATGGTGATGGCGTCGACTTGTGCTCCTCTGATGACGATTTCTGCTGCTCTTGATCTTGTGATTTTGTGACTCTTTAAACCTTCAATTCTTTCTGGAAAATCGTTGATTGTTATGGGGAAGAACCTTGAAAATTGGATAGGAATTCGGCACCACTTAGAGGATCCAAAAGAGTAGAAAACCCTAACCCTACTAGTGTGTGTAACCTATAACTAATCAATCAGGCAGAGCTTCTCCCTTTTGACTTTTGCCTCTTGAATATGTTGACCTAGGGGGTCCTTTTATACTGGTATTTGGCTCTGGAAGTCGGCATGGCTCTCCTACTTTGAATGGTAATAGAATTCTTGACTTGCACTCCAAGTTGGATTTTCCCCTGTTTTCTGACCCGAAAATTGTACGACACTTATCGATTAGAAAAAATCTGAACGGGGCTCTAGGCTCGTCATGAAAGTTCTAGATAATTCTTTCAGCTTTCTTTTCATATAAAGAACTCCTAATTTGGACTTCTGTATCTCGGGATATCGAAAAATACGGGACCTGGGTCGGCACAGAAAAATTTGCACTCTAGGCCGGAATCGACTGAATGCTCCTCCAAGTAGACAACTCTAAAAATTATAAAACTTACATAATTCCAAATATATGGAAGTATAGTTTCATCTCCAATTGGTCTCACTTGATTTGGATGTCAATATCTTCTGCAATCTCAAAAATACTCAGTTGTGCTCATTGCAGAAAAGTTTCCTAAATTGGGCTTGGTTTCCAAACTTGGCTAAAAAGCTTTCACTCTTGAATAAAATCAATTAATTCCATATAAAAACACTTATTCAGCAAAATTGAAGTACTAATTGACACAATGCATGAAAATACACAATAATATAAAGATTATACACATAATGGACTAAGAAAACATAGTAAAAGCCATTCCAAACCATCAAAAAACACTAACATTTAGATATTATCAAATCTCCTCAAACTTAAACTTTGATTGTCCTCAAGCAAATTAAACAAATAAAACAAATAAGAGTTTTAAAAATCTCCACCAAATCACAAATCAATAGGAACTCTTTTCAAGACTTCCAAGATAATCACCAAGAGCTTATGAGAAATATTCAGATATATGACAAGAGAGAAAGAAATTCTCATGAAAAAGCATCCTTGTAATAGCCAGACTTACTCCATACAAGAATTCACATAAATCACTTAACAAAAATCAACTAACCATATTCAAGAATGAATTGACGTCATGAAAAGTTGAAAAACAAGTCCCATAGGCAAATTCCAGACCTTAACTCCACTATTGAATAAACGCTCTCAAAAAGATCAAAAGGTCTTTACAAAGGGTTGTAATGGGGTCTTGGGTAAAGGTTGATCAAAGAAAAGGTATATAAGTATTCAAAGATTCAAGAATTCAATTAAGAGAAGATTGCAAAAAGCATTATCAGGACGTTGAAAAGATTTCTCAAAGTGCAAGTCTTGAAGTAACATCCATCATGTGACTATCAAAAGATATTCAACTTGTTTCAAGAATACTTGACAAATAGCGCAACATCCTTATTTTTGGATTTGTTTTTTTTTTGAATCAATTTCATCGATTTTTTTGTTTTTTAAATTTTTTTTTATGGGCATGACATTCATAACAATTGTGAAACAATTGAAAGTACATACATCTTCATTGCATGTATCTCCTTGGATGTGAAAAGTGAGGTATAATTGCACTTATCATAGAAAAGATCTTGACAGAAACAAAGAACAAAAATCACTTAAAGAATCTTGAAAAAGGGTATGGATAATGAAAGAAAAGAATGATAGCCATAAGGTCTCAAAAGGGTTAAAGGTGGGTGTGAACACCGAAATTTAGCCACTTAATTATTTTCATTGGATCATAATTGTGTTTTGAAGCCCAAGGTTAAATTTATTAATTTTTGGTCTTTAATTTGGCTCAGGAACCCAATACATAAATTAGTGGACTATTCTTATAATTAGGCCCAGGCTTAGCACGGATTTTCTGACTTATTTGTCTCTGATTTTTGTCAAATTAGAGGCCCAATTGAATTAGTTTATTATTTTGCCTATTTTATGGAATAAAAGAGGAATAATTCTTAATCATTGGAGTGAAGGTTAAGTAACTGAGTTTACATGGAAAAAAATGGAGTTTTCCTCAAGAATTGGGAGATTTTCTGGTCTAGGAATCCATACTTTGCGCGCAAGAATCGAATTAGAGTCAAAATAAGGAAAACAAGGTCAAAATAGGAAGAGCCGTGAACAGTAACCGACAGGACCGCCATTTGTCGGCGGTCATCACGACATGACCGCCCACAGTGGCGGTCGTGTGTTCCAATTTCGGCAATTTTCTTGATTTTTCTGTAAAGGCCCTCTCCCCGAGGGACCCACCATATTCAGGTATTGTTACATCACATCCCTCAGCCCACACCTTTTCAAGGTTTAATCCTTTACCATGCTGCAGCACTAGGGATTCGAACTCGGGACGTGATGCTTTTTATCCCCCTCAAGGAGAGCACCTTCACCAACTCATCTGCAGCTGAATTGGTGAAGGTGCTCTCCTTGAGGGGGATAAAAAGCATCACGTCCCGAGTTCGAATCCCTAGTGCTGCAACATGGTAAAGGATTAAACCTTGAAAAGGTGTGGGCTGAGGGATGTGATGTAACAATACCTGAATATGGTGGGGTCCCTCGGGGAGAGGGCCTTCACATTTTCCTTTCTAATAAAACTTGGGTGGCGACTCCATCGATCTCTCTTGTCACGGGGTGAGAAAATTTTGGGTTCTCACTGCTGGCGACTCCGCTGGGGAGTTGCGGGTTTAAGAAATAATGCGCAATTTTTACTTGAGTTTTGTGCTTTTTTATTTGTCACATGCATGCATGCATTATAATTGTGCGTTAACATCTACCTTAAGGGGGCGCGACGAGTCCTTGCCCATACATACCATCATCTGTGGTGATATGACATGCGATTTGTCCATTACCCACCGCGCGTGATGATTTTGAACCTTGCCCTTCGACCTCACGCGGCATCCTTGTGTCACATGTGAGTAGGTTGAACCTCCTATAGTAGCGGTTTCTTGGCCCCCTACCAGCTTATACCCTTGCATATAGTCGAACGACACCCTAGGGGTACTTGCCTTGTGTGGAAATATGTTGTATGATTATGCATACCTTTCGGCTCCAAATCTTATTATTGCTTTTCAAATAAAAACATTTTCTTTGTGCATTTGAGTAATGTCACAATCAATGAATAGTCTCTTACAGGCGTTCCTTTACCTCTTAGGACACCATGACTGACGACACTATCCAAGTAAATGACCCGACCGCGGTGGGTGAGTTGTTGGAGAAGTTGAAGGGTGTTAACATGGCTCAATTTCTCGAGGCACTAAAGGTAGCAAAGGGTGATGAGGGTACCACCCAATCTTCAAAGAAGAACACTAACAAAGCTGATGGTAAGCGACCAATTACGATTGATGAAGACATAAAGACTTCCCCACCTCATCTAGAGGATAAAGTCGACAATGAAGGAATCTTCAAGGACCTCAAGTCCGACTATAGCCTTGATCAATTGGC